>JAYESA010000005.1:104531056-104731056 GCA_036927795.1 Iris macrosiphon
TTAGGGTTGGTTAAACAAAATGACTAAAATGCCCTCCAATTTAAGTTATCCTAATTGGGGTTTGGGTTTGGGGTTTCCAAAAGCACTCTAATAAATTTCTAATCACTCCAACTAATTAATAAAAATATAAATAACTATTCTAAGCCAATAAATAAGTCTAACAAGGGTGTTGGTTGGGTCTGGCATGGGTCCACTAGGGTCTGACATGGGTCCAGGCTAGCCAAAATACTAAAATAACTAATAAAAAAATACTACAACCAACAATTAAATATTAAATATAAATATTTATGATAAATACATAATTAACCAAATTAAAATAAAAAAATACCCTGCTCTGGAAATGGGGTAGTGACAATAGGTGACACCTAGTTCAAAGACCGGACGACGTTCATCATAGATGTTGTCGTTGTTGAGAGAAAAGTAAAGGACGCCCGACTACTGGAAATACAAATATCCGTCACAGATGACAGGGGAAAGCATCCTTACAACAACAACAATGACGACAATAATGGCCGTGACGGCAAAGGAAAGCAGACCCTTGTTGCCAATATAGCCAAGAAGCCAGAACAGAAGCCGACATAGGCACTAAAGCTGAAGGAGACTTACTCTTTCGAGGATGATAATGTCATGGAAATCTTTGACGTACTGATGACGGGGAACAAGCTCCGCCTCCCTGGCATCAAGCGTCCCGATGAGGCAGAAGATGTAAATAACCCCAAGTACTGCCACTACCATCGGTACGTCCATAATACGAACGAGATTTCTACACACTGAAGTGGTACATCCAACGTCTACTCGATTCTAAGGACCCTAACATGGATTTTTAGGACAAAATGATTGCCGCCAACATGGTGTCCCTCCAGTTTGGTAATTTTTAGGCAATGAAAGCCCGAGACGGGGTGGTACAAATTCTAAAGGCCGCAATGGAGGTGTTTAATCTTCCACCAGCTCGTAACAAATTGCCATGCTGGTACCTCTCGGTACACCACGGAAAGAGGTCATGTGGGTTCATCCAGACCTTGCTCCAGACTTAATGCAGTATGCAATGCCTTCTGCCATCAAGTCCAAAGGATGGAAGTCCAAGTCCTTCCATATGATGACCCCCACTACTGAGGATTCTATGGTAAGGGCAATTTGATCAGGCCTTACCTACTAGCAGGACAGTAATACTCCCAACGACAATGCTCCACTAACGGTCGCACTCACTGCACCTGCTGTATCCGATTCGGGTCCGTCCCAACCTCCAGCTGTGGACAAGTCCAAACAAAAAGAAATGCTTCGACAAACCATTGCACAAAGATACGTCGCATGAGCTAGAGAAGCCCTCTAACTTCGACATCCTAGCACAACTTGCGAATACTCTGGCGAAGTTGTCACTGTTCGAGCTTCTCCGACTCTCCAAAGACACTCGGGACGTTTTGAGTGAGGAATTGCAGAACGTTGACACCTATTTGAACAGGTTAAGCCGCCAGCTGAAGATCCTGTGGCATGCCCCCACTATAATAATGTGGCAGAGGCAATACCCAGCATCACATTCTCGTAACAAGATATGTTGCTAAAGAACAATAGGCACGATCGCCCTCTGTATTACATAGGGTACATCGACACCATCATTGTGGACAAGATGCACATTGATCTGGGTTCATCCATCATTATCTTCCCCCGTTGTCTGCTTCAAATCTTGGGCATCCCAATGCATCGACTGTCGGCCACCAATACTATATCAGTGGCTTCAACGCTGGAAGAAGCTACCCTCTGGGCAAGATTTACCTGAAATGTCAGATAGGCAACTTGAAGAAAAAACTCACATGCTATGTCAATAATGTAGACGTATCCTACAACGTCCTACTGGGACGTCCATGGATACACGAATACACGATCGTGCCATCAACCCTGTACCAGTACCTAAAATATATTGACGACCATGACACGGTTAAGACGGAGTTCTCCAATATCGATCCCTTCAAAGGGGTTGTGTTTGATAATAAACGAGAGAGAATATGGAAACGAGGTCTTATACGAAAACCCGCCCTTTCTTCGGTGTTTACAAACAAGATTGTACAATTTAATCCTATACGAGGATGCGAAGTACAATTTATTTAATCTGGGTAAATATTGCTATAGGAGTCTGATCTGCAGTCGATCACTTTGTCCCTTGGACCACACGATGATAAAAAAATGCCGTGGAAGACAGAGAGCAGCTTCGAAGGTTGCTGAAGAGGGTGGATGCCCGATGCCAAAGTCGTCGATCACCTCTCTTTGCCTGAGCTCTGGATTCTTCTCTCTCTCTCTCTCTCTCTCTCTCTCTCTCTCTCTCGACCATTCTCTCCTCCTGATTGTCGACCTTGGATCTGATACTGGATTCCTTGACCAATTTCCGATCGTTCGACCTTCAATCTTTTTGACCTCTTTCTTCGACCTTGGACCTCTGTTGATAGAGATCTCTATTTATAGAGTTTTATTGACAGTGACCACTCAGTCGGTGTAGAAACCGAGTAGTAAAAAGTACAGCACCCTTTTATACGACGGTTACAATAACCATTGCCTGCATATAGACTACCTTCTGAATGAGCGTGTGACGCGTGTCCAACTAAGGGACAACGCGTATAGCTGCTGCGAAGATCACGGCGTAGAAGCCATGTAGGTAGTTATCCTTTGTGTAGAAGAGGTTGGCGTAGAAGCCAATAACTGTCACTATGGTGTAGAAGCCAAGCAGGCGTAGAAGCCGAGTAGGCGTAGAAGCCGAGTAGGCGTAGGAGCCGAGTGGTCATAGAGGCCGAGTGGGCGTAGAAGCCGAGAGGGCGTAGAAGCCGAGCGGGCGTAGAAGCTGAGAGGGCGTAGAAGCCGAGGGATATGGACGTTTTAGCCAAATTTACAGCTTTTGGAGATATAATTAAATCTCTTACATTAAATGCGGAGATCTGCCCCCATCCTGCGCATTAAATGCAGAGGCGTGTCTTGAAGATTTGCCATCATTCTATGCATTAAATGTAGATACGCGCCTCGAACCCTGTATGAAGAGCAACTGATGACGTGGCAATCTGTTTGCCTTCTTCAGAGCGTAAGAAGCTCACGTCTGCCTGTGTAAAACTATGCAGTGTATCCCCTTATATGCGTAAGAGCAGTTTACGCAAAGGGAATGTCACTAAACGACGGTTCGGTGATATTTAATCAAATCTCCTGCATTAAATGCAGAGATCCGCCATTATCCCGCGCATTAAATACAGAGGCATATTTTGAAGGCTTGCCACCCTTCTGCGCATTAAATACAGAGACGTGCTTCGGGCATCTGTCAGTATTCTGCGCATTAAATCCAGAGACGTAGCTTGAGAACCTGTCGCCGCTCTGCGCATTGAATGCAGAGACGTTCCTCGAGCCCTGTATGAAGAGCAGCTTTTGACGTGGCAGTCTGTTTGTCTTCTGCGGAGCGTAAACAGCTCACATCTTCCTGTGTAAAACTAGGCAGCGTATTCCTTTGTATGCGTAAAAGTAATTTATGCTAAGGAAATGACAGTAAATGACAGCCTGGGTTGCAGTGCGGTGTCATCATTATAGCCGTCGTCTGGGTAGTCGTGCAGTACTCTTTGTCAGGAGTCCAGACGTCAGGTTCACTGTACGATTTGACAGGTTCATTTTGAAGAACACGAAGCATCCCTCGTACACTTCAATGCTGCTTTGAAAGCGGATGAGTTTTATGCCATAAAGGCGATGTAGCACCCTTTTTACGCTGAAGCAGCCTGGACATACTGCCTTACGCAGATGGTCCTTGAGCCTATATTTTACGCTATGCTCAGCGGAAAAGCTCTGTTGCACTTTGATGGCTCTGAGGTCCTCTGTTTTACTCTGCCCTGCATCAACATGCTACGTATAGCCATCCTGCATATTTTTCATGCTTCTACAAGACCCCCTTCAAAGCTTTTAAATTCCTCGTAATTTGAAATGCTTTGAATAAAGCATGAAACGTTCCCCGTAATTTGAAACGCTCTGAAACGGTCAAGTCTGACACGTTCTTTCAAGGCTGACTTTATGGCGGAGTTATTGGGGATCGGTGTGATCTCTTTCGCCTATAAAAAGGCTGAGGAATTAACCTGCTCTTCCCACATTTCCTTCACCACACAGAGATGATGGCCGGAGTTCATCGGGTCGACTTGAGGAAGAAGGAGACCATGTTCTTTCAGCATGTAAGGAGCCAAAAAAGATGGCATCTTCGAGCAAATGTCCTCTGCAACGATAGATCATGGAAGGATATCATAGCCTCCTTTGCTCGGGATAATCAGTAACTTTGTATGGCGGTTCTTTCGGGAGAGAGGAAGGGTCGTATTAGACCACATAGCTTGCAAGCGGTACCTTCTCCCGTTATCCGTGGACGAGGGCAGGCAAACTGGCTCTGTCCTCCAGTATTGAGTTGAGTGAAATATCTCAACTCAATCTGTCACGACGCTGAACGCAGAAAAGCAGATTTACCCTGCTTCCCTGTATTGGAGGATGGGTCTAGGCCTATTTTTATATTCTCCCACCGTTGATCATATTTTGGTCGGTTTGCGGACACCGACCAACTGCTGGAGAAGATGGACGAAGAATGCCGCCCATGCGAGAACCTGGCCGAACAGATTCTGGATGCGATCTTCAGACGACAATGAGGAAGTCCTTTGTAGACGGGATTTCCCTCATATGTAATAATGAAAATGAAGAAAAAACCCTTGTAGACTGGATTTCCCTCATATGTAATCATGATTTTAATTAGATCGTCTTCTTCTGTGCATATGATCATCTTGCCATACTTTGCTGTGAAGTCTGAATATGTGTAGCTTCGACACGTCTGATAACTTTACGCCGACTCTGTTTAGAAAGAGTGTTAGGTCCTGTCCTGTCTTTTACGCATAACTAAGGATGCATAGAAAGTCGCTTAGCAGTCGAGTGTTCGAACTGTCTTGCTGTTAGGAATGAGGAACCACGTAGAATTTTGAACTATCGCTTCTGATAAACAGAATCTTTGTTCAGACCGTCATCTTCAAGAATGATTTCTCGAAAATCCCTTAGAACAGGGCGAGAACTGGCTGTCGAAGACTGAGTCGCCATCTTGAACTATAGACGAAATATTCAGACTGGATTCTGGATGAACTTCGAATTGACCCATGAAGAAGAGTAATTTTCAATGTTGAACTCTGTATGCTTTGGGTACTTGTGATATTTTGAGGTCAAGAAGGAGTATCTTCTGTGTGAACTCCTGTAATTGACCGCCTTGAGAATAGTTCAGATGTACGCGTACTCTGGCCTGCGCATTTTTCAGATATATGGAAAGTCGTAGAGCATGAAATCATAAGTTTGTTGCCTCTGAGCGTAAAAAGCCACCGAGCGCGAGATTATAGATTTGTAGCTGCTGAGCGTGAAGTCGTAGGTTTGTAGCCTCTCGAGCGTAAAAGCTACCGAGCATAAAAGTATCCGGGCGTAAAACCATAGACTTGTAGCCTGTGAGCGTAGAACCGTAGATCTGTAGCCGTCGAGCGTAGAAAGCTCCTTAGCGTAAAAACTATAGATTTGTAGCTTCTGAAAAGAAAATCTTCCGAGTGTGAAGTCGTGGATCTGTTGCCTCTGAGCGTAAAAAGCCACCGAGCGTGAGATCATAGATTTGTAGCTGTTAAGCGTGAAGTCGTAGGTTTGTAGCCTCTTGAGCGTAAAAGCTACCGAGCATAAAAGCATCCGGGCGTAAAATTATAGACTCGTAGCCTGTGAGCGTAAAACCGTAGATCTGTAGCCGTCGAGCGTAGAAAGCTCCTTAGCATAAAAACCACGAATCTTCTTTGCACGAAAACTTTTCGAATTCGCTGATTGTCCGCCTTCTTTGAGTAAATAGGCTGACGTAGTCCCCAATCATACCAAATATTAAATGTGAGATTTGGTTCGGGATTCTAGGAGTCCATTCGAACTCTATATATACCCCAAGTTTTTGAGAGAAAAACTTTTCATCCGTCTTCTGAGAAAGAAAGCTTTTGACTGTTCGAGTTCTTCTTCGTTTCTTCTCCGAGTCTTCAAAGTTTCTAGTAATGGCCTCGAAACAAGTCTCCTCCTCTAAGGGAAAGAAGGTTGCTTCTTCTTCTCGTTCTTTTGCTCAAGCGGGGGTGACTTCCGTCGGGCACGGCGAGCTTCATTCTAAACGAAGTATCCCGCCGACTAGCAGTGCACCCGGCCTTAAAGGTAGAGCTTTTAGGACAAACAAAGAACGACTAAAAATCCTTCGCACACGTTGTACATGCACGTGCTAGGTTGTCTTCTGTGCTGATAGCCTCTTCGAGGAAGATGATGCACAGAGATATTTCATCTTTTACGCCCACATTTCTAATGTGTCAGCGCAAAAACTCCATATTTTCGCAGTCTGGCGTAAAAGCTTTAACTGTCGAAAGTTGGCGTATACTATATAATTTGAGTGTTACGCAGGGATGGAAATTCCGGCGTAATAACTCAAATTTTGGCAGTCTGGCGTAAAACACAGACTGTCGAAAACTTTGCGTATATTGCCAGTCTTGAATTTTACGCCTTGGAATGGGATTCCAATGTAATGATCAAGTTTTTACAGTCATGGCGTAAAGCACAGACTGTCGATTTTCTGCATATACTGCAAGATTATAAAAACTGACTTGTCTTTCTTGCATTTTGTAGTTAACTTGCATGCGTCTCCGCTAGCCGATGTGATGGGTTCTGTCGCAGGGATGCTGCACTCCAACTATCTGGAGGATCTGTCGCACGTGACATTTTCTATCTCTAGGCCCCAGTATCCTGAAGGAAGAGAAATTTTGATATCGGATCAGGGCGAGCGAATGCTGCTGAACTTGATCAACGGAGAGCCTCTGACGTACATAGATGGGGACCAATACATGAAGCCGGCTGTTTAGGATAATAAACGAGAAAAGATTTAGGTAAATACGGGAAACGAGGTCTTGTGCGAAGACCCGCCCTTCTTTTATGTTTACAAACAAGATTATACAAATTTGATCCTACACGAGGATATCTAAGTACAATTTATTTAATCATGGTGAATATTGCTATAGGTGTCTGATCTGCAGTCGATCACTTTAGCCCTTGGACCACACGATGTTGAAGAAGTGCCGTGGAAGACAGGTTGCAGCTTCGAAGGTTGCTAAAGAGGGTGGATGCCCGATGCCAAAGTCGTCGATCCCTTCTCTTTGCCTGAGCTCCGGATTCTCCTCTCTCTCTCTCTCTCTCTCTCTCTCTCTCTACCGTTGGATCTGGTACTGGATCTCTGGATCAGTTTTCAGACCTAACTCCTTCGACCCTCCAATTTGTCGACCTTCTTCCTCATTGATAGAGGTCTCTATTTATAGAGTTTTTAGTGACAGTGACCACACAGTCGGCGTAGAAACCGAGTAGTGGAAAGTATAGCACCCTTTTATACGACGGTTTAAAATAACCAATGCCTGCGTATAAATGACCTTTTGAGTGAGCATGTGACGCGCGTCCAACTAAGGGACAGAACGCGTATATCTGCTACGAAGATCACGGTGTAGAAGTCACGTAGGTAGTTATCCCTTGTGTAGAAGAGGTTGGCGTAGAAGCCAAATGACTGTCACCATGGCATAGAAGCCAAGTAGGCATAGAAGCCGAGTAGGCATAGAATCCAAGTGGTCAAAGAGGCCGAGGAGGCGTAGAAGCCGAGTGGGCATAGAAGCCGAGGGGGAATAGAAGTCGAGCAGGCGTAGAAGCCGAATGGGCATAGAAGCCGAGCAGACATAGAAGCCGAGTGGGCATAGAAGCCGAGCAGGCGTAGAAGCCGAGACGATGTGGACGTTTTAGTCGGAATTACGGCTCTTGGAGATATAATTAAATCTCTTGCATTAAATGCAGAGATCTGCCCCCTCCTGCACATTAAATGCAGATGCCTGTCTTTAAGATTTGCCATCATTCTGCTCATTAAATGCAGATACGCGCCTCGAATCCTGTACAAAGAGTGACTGCTGATGTGGCGGTCTGTTTGCCTTATGCGGAGCGTAAGAAGCTCACGTCTGCCAGTGTAAAATTTGGACATCGTATTCCCTTATATGCATAAGAGTAGTTTACGCAAAGGGGATGCCACTAAACGTCGGTTCGTTGACATTTAATCAAATCTCCTGCATTAAATACGGAGATCCGCCATTATCCTGCTCATTAAATGAGGAGGCGTGGTTTGAAGGTCTGCCACCCTTCTGTGCCTCAAGTGCAGAGACGTGCCTCAGGCATCTGTCAGTATTCGACACTTCAAATGCAGAGACATACCTCGAGAAACTGTCATCGCTCTGCGCATTAAATGCAGAGACGTGCCTCGAGCCCTGTACGAAGTGCAGCTTTTGACGTAGCAGGCTGTTTGTCTTTCGCGGAGCGTAAACAGCTCACATCTGCCTGTGTAAAACAAGGCGGCGTATTCCTTCGTATGTGAAAGAGTGGTTTACGCAAAGGAAATGGCAGTAAATGACAGCCTGGGTTGCAGTGCCGCGCCATCATGATACCCGTCGCTTGGGTTATCGTACAGTAGTATTTGTCAGGAGTCCAGACGTCAGGTTCATTGTATGATCTGACAGGTTTATTTTGAAGAATACGAAGCGTTCCTCGTACACTTTAATGCTGTATTAAAAGCGGATGAGTTTTACGCCATATAGGCAATGAAGCACCTCTTTTACGCTGAAGCAGCCTGGACACCTTGCACTACGCTGATGGTCCTTGAGCCTATATTTTATGCTGTGCTCAGCAGAGAAGCTCTGTTGCAAGTTGATGGCTCTGAGGTCATCTTTTTACGCTGCCCTGCATGAACATGCTGTGTATAGCTATCCAGCGTATTTTTTATGCTTCTATAAGACCCCCTTCAAAGCTTTTAAATTCCTCGTAATTTAAAATGCTTTGAATGAAGCATGAACCATTCCTCGTAACTCGAAACGCTCTGAGTGGAGCCTGAAATGGTCAAGCCTGACATGTTCTTTCATGGCTGACTTTATGACGGAGTTATTGGGAATCGGTGATCTCTTTCGCCTATAAAAAGGCTGAGGAGCTTTCCTGTTCTTCCCACACTTCCTTCACCACAAAGAGATAATGGCCGGAGTTATTGGGGATCGATGATCTCTTTCGCCTATAAAAAGGCTGAGGAGCTTTCCTGTCCTTCCCACACTTCCTTCACCACACAGAGATGATGGCCAGAGTTCCTTGGGTCGACTCGAGGAAGAAGGAGATCATGCTTTTCCATCATATAAGGAGACAAAAAAGACGGTGTCGTCGAGCAAATGTCCTCTGCAACGATGGATCATTGAAGGATATTATAGCCTCCTTTGCTCAGGATAATCAGCAACTTTGTATGGTGGTTCTTTGGGAGAGAAGAAGGGTTGTGTTTGACCAGGCAGCTTGCAAGTGGTGCCTTCTCCCGTTACCTGTGGACGAGGGCAGGCAAACTGGCTTCTGTCCAGGATTGGGTTGGGTGAACATACCTCAACTCAATCCGTCACGGCATTGGATATAGGAAAGCAGAATTATTTTTGCTTTTCTTCTGTTGGAGGATGGGTCTATGCCTATTTTGTATCCTCCTGCCGTTGATCATACATCAGTCATTTTGCGTTTAACGACTGGCTGCTGGAGGATGAAGAATGCCGTCCATGCGAGAACCTGGCTGAAACAGATTCTGGGCGCAATCTTTAAATGAAAATGAGAAACCCTTCGTAGACGGGATTTCCCTCATATGTAACTACAAAAATGGAGAAAAACCCTTGTAGACTAGATTTCCCTCATATGTAATCCTGATTTTAATTTTAATAAGATCGTCTTCTTCTTTGCATATGATCATGTTGCCATACTTTGCTATGAAGTCTGAATATGTGTAGCTTCGATACGTCTGATTCTTTATACTGACTCTGTGTAGAAAGAGTGCTAGGTCCTGTCCTGTCTCTTACACAAAACTAAGGATGCGCAGAAAGTCGCTTAGTAGTTGAGTGTTCGAACTGTCCTGCTGTTAGGAACCGCGTAGAATTCTGAACTATTCTTTACTTCTGATAAACAGAATTTTTTGTTCAGACCGTCGTCTTCAAGAATGATTTCTCAAAAATCCCTTGGGACAGGGCGAGAACTGGCTGTCAAACTGAGTCGCCATCTTGATTTTGTAGACGAAATATTCAGACTTGATTCTGGATGAACTTCGAATCGACCCACGAAGAAGAGTAATTTTCAATGTTGAACTCTGTATGCTTCGGGTACTTGGGGTATCTTGAGGTCAAGAAGGAGTATCTTCTGTGTGAACTCCGGTAATTGACCGCCTTGAGAGTTGTTCAGATGTACTGTACTGGCCTGCGCATCTTTCAGATGTGCAAAAAGTAATGGATCGTAAAATCATAAGTTCATTGCCGCTGAGCGTAAAAAGCCACCGAGCGTGAAATCATAGACCTGTAGTTCCTGAGCGTGAAGTCGTAGGTTTGTAGCCTCTCGAGCATAAAAGCTACCGAGCACAAAGGCATCCGGGCGTAAAACCATAGACTTGTAGCCATTGGAACGTAAAACCGTAGATTTGTAGCTGTCGAGCGTAGAAAATTCCTTGGTGCAGAACTGTAGATTTGTAGCTTCTGAAAAGAAAATCTTCCGAGCGTGAAGTCATGGATCTGTTGCCTCTGAGCGTAAAAAGCCACCGAGCGTGAGATCATAGATTTGTAGCTGTTGAGCGTGAAGTCGTAGGTTTGTAGCCAAAGCTACCGAGCATAAAGGCATCCGGGCGTAAAACCATAGACTTGTAGCCTGTGAGCGTAAAACCGTAGATCTGTAGCTGTCGAGCATAAAAAGCCCCTTAGCGTAAGAACCGCGAATCTTTCTCGCACGAAAACTTTTCGAATTCGCTGACTGTCCGCCTTCTCTGAGTGAATAGGCTGACGTAGTACCCAATCATAACCGAGTATTAATTAGGAGATTTGGTTCGGGATTCGAGGAGTCCGTTCGAACTCTATATATACCCTAAGTTTCTGAGAGAAAAACTTTTCATCCGTCTTCTGCGAAAGAAAGCCTTCGTCTGTTCGAGTTCTTTTTCGTTTCTTCTCTGAGATTTCGAAGTTTCCACAAATGGCCTCGAAACAATCCTCCTCCACTAAGGGAAAGAAGGTTGATTCTTCTTCTCGTTCTTCTGCTCAAGTGAGAGCATCTTCGGTCGGGCAAGGCGAACTTCCTTCTGAGCGAAGTATCCCGTCGACGAGTAGTGCACCCGGCCTAAAAGGTAGAGCATTTGGGATGAAGAAGAACGACCAAAAATTCTTCGCACATGTTGTACGTGACCGTGCTAGGTTGTCTCCTGTGCTGATAGCCTCTTTGAGGAAGATGATGCATAAAGACGTTTCATATTTTACGCCCACATTTCTAATGTGTCAGCGCAAAAACTCCATATTTTCGTAGTCTGGCACACAAGCTTCGACTGTCGAAAGTTGGCGTATAAAATTTGAGTGTTACGCTTCTGGATGAAGATTCTGGCGTAATACCTCAATTTTATCAGTCTGGCGTAAAGCACAGACTGTATACTGCCAGCCATGAACTTTATGCTTTTGAAAATGGATTCCAGCGTAATGGTCAAGTTTTTACGGTCTTGGCGTAAAGCACAGACTGTTGATTTTTGGCGTGTGCTGCAAGATCTGTAATGTCTAGTTATAGGAACTGACGTATTTTTCTTGCACTCTTGCAGTTGACTTGCATGTGTCTCCGCTAGCCGATGTGATAGATTCTACCGCAGGGATGCTACACTCCAACTATCTGGAGGATCTGTCACACGTGACATTTCCTATCTCCGTGCCGCAGTATCCTGAAGGCAGGGAGATTCTGATATCGGCTCAGGGCGAGCGAATGCTGCTGAGCATGATCAATGGGGAGCCCCTGACGTATATAAACGGGGACCAATACATAAAGCTGCCTTCCTTTTCGGGGACATGATTGACAAGCAGTCCCAGACGAAGCCCAAGAGAGAACTCTGGGCTTTCCCTTACGGGAGCTTGGTTTTGTATCTGCCCAAGATGCCGAGAGACTATCCCATCTCGGCTTTCTTTCACACCACACATCCCAGGAAGATGTCGTGGATGCTGACTCCCGATCTTCACGGCAGGCCGGGGAAGATCTTTCATCTGAAAGGAGCTGACCAAGGGTCGTTCGTCAGCCGGCCTACTGGCATTGTGACGGTGTTCAGGGGACTGTACCCGGGCAGTGTCCCGAGTGAAGACAGCTTGGTGATCCAGCCGGTCCAATTACCGACTTTCTGTAATAATTTTATGGGGCACGGGGGAGTATACCCTAAGGTGAACCCTTGGTGCGGTGGGTGGATCACCCCTTCAAACCTTCGATGGGCTCGTTTAGTTGATTGAGCCTTGAAGCATTTTCAGACCGAGTTTGAGAACATTGGCCTGTTTGCAGCTGTGAGTGCTACCAGTATTGGGTTACCTCCTAACCCCAACCTATTCCTGGCGCTGATGGAACGATACATTTCGCTCACCGGGACTTTTGCCACTCTATTGGGGGAGCTGGGATTGGCCCTTCATGAGATGGCGGAGATCTCGAGACTGCCGATGGGGGATACTCCGTATGAAGAGTATGTTCCTACAAACCGGGAGCTGGGGGATTCAGACTCTCGGGTAGTGGAGGTCTATTAGGAGCTGATGTGCTACTACCTCGCCTGCACCGCTTTTTATGATGAGCCCTCAGATTTGGCTCACATCAACAAATGGACGTCCTACCTCTTTTTTCACCGGTCCAGGACTGCTAAGCCGGAGAAGGTGTTGGAGGGCAAGGATCTGCCTGTGAATCCTCTGAGCGTGCTTAATGCTCAGGTAGTCGACGATCTCATAGTGGATGCTGGGGCTCCGGACTTATTCCTCGACGAAGGGATCGGACAGTATCCTGTAGGCACTAAGGCCTATAGTTATTTGAGGCGCTGCCGCAGGCCTCTGTCCAGGGAAGCTCAACTGGCTGGCTTCCTCTCCATATGGCTGCGCCGAGTGGTGAGGCGTCGCATTTGCGGACCGCATTCACCGCAACACGCTATGGCCTGCAGTGCGTCTGGTGTTTGGGGCAAGACTGGGCTTGCTCCCTGCCATGGTGTGTCGTATTCAAGCCGGCCTGAGGGCCATGACTGACGGACTGCTCGTCGATGAAACTCGGCGTGATAGCTTTCCCCGGATAGAATTACCATACCTGTATCTGTTGGGATGGTTAATTCTTCATAACCCCAGGGTTATGTCTCCCAGCTCCGGCAGTAGTTCGGGGACTAGTTTCCTGTTGAACTACCAGAAGTCTTCCTGGAATGTGACCACGGTTCTAGACTGTCGACGGGCGCTAGGCCTCAGTCACAGCTGGAAGCTCTTCTGCACTGTCCCCTCTGTACATCGCAATCAATCGGGGATCAGGCTTGAAGATTCTGGTAGAGAGAAGACCAATCTTTCTCCTGAAACTTTTAATTGGTTGGTCTGCATTAGACCTTCCCATCTACTGTACAGGAGTGAAGACCATTACTTCTTGGAGCCCTACCTGCCTAGTTGATTTGCCAGGCAGTTTGGGTATGATCAGTTGCACGTAGGCAACGCCGTTACCAGCTTTCGGTCCAGGGGTGGTGTCACTACCACATTCTGAAAACAGGGGTATTTTCAAATTTTTACAATATTTAATATTATGTTAATTACAATTAATTAATTGCATGATAGTGTATTTAATTTAAATAATTTTGTGCGATGTGTAATCCAATATATAATTATATGCAGTGTTAATTATTTTATTTTAGCTAGCAGACTAGACCTAGAAGCCCAGTAGACGAACCCCTGCCGAATTAGAGAGTTCTAGATTTTATTATTTTATCTAGAATTTAATTCTTAGAGTATAATTAATTATTGTATTTTATTTAATATTTTGCGCATTGCCTTTGCTTCGATATTTGGAGCACTATCCAGACTTTTGTCTTCCAACAAATTTCACAATCTTGCTCTAGACATGCCCACCTTCATTTCTGCTATTTTTGCAACTCATAATTATGCTCCTTGTGCATTGTTTCTAGCCGCACAAAAATCGTCGCGGACGTTATTTTTAATTTTCTATTTTTGTATCGTTGTGCGTTCCAATAGAAAATTGGAGGCCATCTTGACCTATTTTTCGTGCGGCCCAAATTAGGGAAATATTCTGTTCTGAGTCTTCTTCATTATTGGTATTGATGACCTGACCTGATTTTGGCTCCATGTACTCCTAATTAATTGTTGAACACAACTTGCATTTATTTCTATTTAAATTGAGGATACTATTTTATCTGACTTTAAAATCCCAATTTAATTCCAGTACCCTGCAAATTCAGCCCATACCCATCTTACAGCGTCCCCTGACCCTACAAAACACCGGACTCCGAATCGCCCGCCCAATTTTCGTCATTTCATGTGTTTGTGCAATTTCCCAAATTTAAGGGGACTAAATTGCAAATTGGCATTTTGTGGCCTCACCCAATTATTTTAACCAATGAGGAATCTTTAATAATTTAATTAAACCTCACCCTTATTTTCCCACATGAATAATTTCCTCATGTTCAATCCTGGCCATTCATTTGAAATTGGCCCATCACCACCCTTCATCAACACCCTCTCTCCCTTATTTAATGTCATGTCACCAAAACCCTAATCCCTAGGCAACCTAGAAAACACCACCTCCTCAAGCCCCCTCTCTCCTACGTTGTAATTTCTTTTTCTTCTTCTCTTCTTCTTCTTCTTTTCTTTTCTTCTTCTCCTTCTTCCTTCCTTCTTCCTTATTGTTTTTCATTGAAATTTGAATTCAATAAGGGGGGGAACACTGTTCACCCATTCCCCCCTACTGTTCAGTTTCCGGCGACCCGGCCATACTCCGGCCTGTTCAGCCGACACCCGCGGAACCCAGGCGGCCAACTCCTCTGGCCGGCGTCCACTGCTCCCCGCCGAAGCCCGCTGCTCCAACTCAGGCGGCCATCAGCCGGCCATCCGGCCGAGTCCCCCTCACGCGTTCCTTCCCGCCTGAAGCCCAGCAACTCCGGCGGGCTGGCCAGCCGCTGTCCTCGCGTCCGTCGGCCCATCAGGTCCGGCTACTCCCTCTCCTTCTTCTCCCTTTCCTCCCCCTACTGCTACTGCCGCGGTTCCTGTTCACCGTGGTCGACTGCCCGGCCAACCACGGCGGCCCCCTGAAGTCCGGCGACCCCCACTGCTCCCTCTCCTCCTTCAACTCATCACCACCGGCGCCATCAATCCCTTCTCCTCCTCCCGCTCTATACTCCGACGCCCCTCAAGCAACTCCAGCCGGCCACCCTCCATTCTCCTCCCCACTCCTTGCAGTCAGCGGCCAACTCCGACTCCGGCCTGATTCCTCCCGCTGCCACCTATCACCACCACCATCACCAAGCTGCAACCACCACCACCAGTGCCTTCATCTTCCCGAGCTCCGGCCAAGTCCGTCGACCACCCACAGTAAGCCTTCTCCTTCTCCCCCTCTTTCCTCCTTCACTTATGCAATGTAGGGGATAAGTTATTACATATTTATAGTATATATGAATTGGTATAATGTAGATATTAATGTATAGGTATATTTTATCTGTTTATGTGTAGATTTATGTAATGTATATGTATATACTAGTATATATATTTGTGTATAATTAGTATATATGTTTAATAACTATTTAATTAATATGTATAGTATATAAAGAAAGTTAGTAATGTATAAATTAATATGTGACATATATATTATCTATTTAATTAAATGTTTTATTAGTATATATATATATACGTATTTTGTTGTATATGTATATGTATATATATATTTAATGTGATTTATCTATATATATACGTATTTAAATATGTATATGTGTACTTCATTTAATATATATATATGTGTAAATTGGTATAAAAATATATAAAGTTTGGTATATATATATATATATATTTTGTATATATGTATACTTGATATATTTTCAAATATATATATTCTTTGTACATACATTTAATATATTTCTATATATATATATATGACTGATATATATAAATACGTGTTCTACTACATGTATTTTATATATATATATATACTTAGTATATTTTCAAGGTATGTTTAATTGGTATATATGTATATCCATATTTTGGTGAATATATATTTATATATATTTGGTATACACTTATTAATTATTTTGCTATATGTTTAATAAAAACATAATTTTAAGTATATAAACTAGTTAAGATATGTAGTCCTACTAGATGACCCTAGTTGACTAGTGCCCTGTCTGGCATGGCCCTGAGGCCAGTGTTTATAGACTGTGTGTTAGCGTAGCATCTGATGTAAATGTGGTTTGTTTGTGATATGTTTATAGGACTGTTGGGTTACCCAGGGGGTACTCTGGAACAGGACATCCATAAATACCAGCTAAGGACCCAAGGCAAGTACATTCTCTGATAATTTCCAATTCTTGATAATTTTTATAAGTTCAATGCTCGTGAAATGTTACAACTGAATCTTTGACACTGTGCTACACGGACTAGTATAGCTTGGATCTGCAGTCATGAGATGTTACCTTGATTATCGTATTGACATTATACACGACATTTACATTGACATCGACATTGACATTTACATTAGACATTGATATTAGACATTGTACATTTACATTAGACATTGTACATAATATATTAGACAATGTTGTGTATTCGTGACGTGTCATGATTGGATCCACAGTACTAGTTGGGGGCGGGGAAATTGCTAGTGAGAAATGTGATCAAATACCTATCGTACAAGTTTATATTATTGGTGTTAATCATACCCCCACGTATGATTAGCCAGACTGTAGCAATTGTACATGTCCCAAGCCGATCACATTTTGAAACTACTATTTCAAACACCTAGAATAGATTACAGTTCCCTATTTTAAATCATATACTACATCACCCGTATATGATACTGTTCCTTGTTCTTTTATTTCCATACATGCACTGACTATATCATAATTGCCTATTACCTGTCTCTTTACATTGCCTGTCTCTCTTAAAAATTGCCATTTCATCTATTTCACTGTCTTCTCAGTAGCTAGCATGACATGTTTTATTGTATTATAGACATTATCAATTAATAGAACTGTTATTTGAGATTGTGCTTTGCTCCTTCCTGACTGGAAATATTTTTCCAGACTATGCCTTAGAGGACCGCTGTCCGACACTTATGGTGAGTAGCTGCATACTTGATAGTAGTTGATTCTGGAAGGTCTAGTCAGAATTATTATTCATTGTTAGTTCTTAAGTAGACTATTTGGTACCGGATTTGTCTCCGGCATTTTGATGATCCTGGGATATGGTTAAGTTAAGCTATTTCTTGTGGACTTGTGTTGTGTTTAATTTTTAATTTCAGTTTTATTATTCGAAATCTTATCGTGCTGTAATCCTGTGATTGAGTATGTGTTCATCTTATTTGTATCATCCGTGCCTCCTAATGGAGATTGGATGCTTGCGTGACAGTAGTTAGATAGTATCAAGACCCTGACAGCGTTCTACCGCCGATGCTGCGGCGTAGGCTGGACGTACCCACGCACTTGTGCCCCTAAACCGGGTGCGGGTCGTGACACGTTTTTAGTGGTGGCCCATGCAGGTCAGACTTCGCATTTAGAGCGATGTCGTAGTAGTGCGACGTCATAGTTGTACTACTGCGTACCTGCTATAGAATATAGGGCATAGGATACTAGGATGAGAGAGGATACTCAATCACAAATTCTTAAGAGATTCCTGGGACGACCCCTTGAGAATCTTGTTATAATTTCCAATTTAAATCCTTCCTCCTTGTTTTCGTCCGTTCTCACTCATTGATATTGAGTTTGATTCTTGTTGACCAGTTGTTAACTTTAAATCTTGGTATCGTGTGGAGTTTTGATTTTATATCGAGATGAATTTTATGGGCTAAAATTTACGGTATCATCTGATGACATATATTGATAAGGACAGTGAGAAAGGAAAAACGTCTACTTTGGTTATGGAACCTAGAGTTTGTCGCAGCCATTCTAGCTATCGCGACGAGAACGTAGGAACCAGACTTGGATGTACATACTGTAGTTATGAAACTTAGAGTCTTTCGCAGCCATACCGGTTGGCGTGGCGAGGATTCTAGATGACATGATTATAGAGTTGCATACCTTAGTTACGGAACCTGTCGTTATCGCCTCTATGCTTACTGGCGTGGCGAGGAATTCTGTGTGTCATGATTTCTGGCAGACGTGTATGATTATCAGGTTGTATCTTAAATTGGTCCTTAAAATATCATCTCAAGACTTATCCATTTTGTTATTCCAGGACTTTGTTCCATCGTTTCTTTTCTTTACTAGTAGTGAAGATACCTTCCGTCCTTAATCCAGTTCTTTTGAGCTCCTATTCTCTAAGGATTCCTTGCTAAAATTTCTAATTTAAATCATTCCTTTGTTCCGTCCATTCTCACTTATTGATGTTGAATTTGCTTGTTGTTATTGATTAGGTATTAAATTAGGATTTTGGTTTCCTAGTAGGGTTGGATTTCATATCAAGATAAATTGCAGACTGATTTATGGTACTATTTGATGATGCCTGTCAATTAGGACAGTGAAAAATGATTAAACATTAGAGCTATTGGACTACAGAAGGGGATTTAAAATTTTTAATTGAAGATTGAAAGTAAATTTCAAATTTTAGAATTTGAGAGGTTGAGATATTATGTTATTAAAATCTTATTTTGAAGATTTCAATGAATTGCAAAATTTTGAAATTGAGGAGTTGAAATATGGTTATTAAAATTTTATTTTTGAGGAATTCAGACTCAATTTGATGAACACAGACAAGTCTGTAAGGGTCTTTTAGTGATTAAGTTTCATTCAGTATTTAAATAATTGACCTTGAGGGGAGTGTATACAATTTACTTTAAATTTTATTCGAGGAGTTATTTTGAGGAAAATTTATTTGAGGATAAGATTTTATAGTGGGAGAGATACATTAGTATACAATAGATGAGATGCATGTGTATAAGGATCGGTTGGCTTGAGTATGATTGAGAATTCACTGCAAACTGACTTGGGTGATCATCAAATGTTGTACTAGAAAGTGCAGTACTTAGTATAGTGTATTGAAATTGATATGCACTTGAGTGATAAGAATAACTAATATCAACTATTGCAGTAGGTAAGGAAGCTAGCAGTGAGTATGCTTGTAGTAGAGTGTGGTACCTAAAGAGATAGAGGTATCAAACTTTACATGCATCATTTGATCTATGATTATGTTAGAGATAGAAGATATTGCAAGTAATATATTAGCAGGTTCTTTCTCTTCTTTCCTCATGTTCTTTTTCTTCTGATTGATTGATACCTTAGTACCGTAGCTTGTATGCATGATTTTTGTTATAATATAGTTAGTAGTACCCCTGATACAGAGACTGCAATACCATGACAAAAGACACCATGATCATACATATTTCCCTTAGGTTGCATATTGTATGGTTGTAGGTAGAATTCTCTTAGACTTTGATTGTTGAGGATTTAACTGTAGTAAAGATTAACGAAGAGGTTATGACTTGACAAAGAGAGACAAGGTGCCTTAAATTTAGAGGAAAAATATTAAATTAAATAAAGAGTTGGGAATTTAATATGGCATAATTAAAGTTTTGTTAAATCATTGATTTTTTTAGAAGATTATGAAATGATTGAATTTATCATTGAATTTGAGGAATTTAAAAAGGCCATCGATATAATTATTGGACTGCAAGTTATAAACTTATATTCTGAATATTATATTGGAGGTTTCATAAGTATTACATCGTTGCATATTATGAAAAAAAAAAAATCGAGGGATAAGAACACAAATGGATTAGTGTTAAATTCAAATTTGGGACGAGATTCGATTTTTGAAATATGCATTGATTGGATTTCAATTAGAGGATTGAATATTAAATTCTTGTATTTCGTTATTAATTTAAAATTTTGGAGGATATTGTGATAAGAATGGGATTTGATTTATATTTGAAGATTTTAGGGGTATGATATTTATAGAATTTTTGAAAGAATTCATTGTGAAATAACAATATGGAGTAGTTCATGATTATATGATTTGAGGAATTTAATGGTAGTAAATAAATAAATAAAACAATCGAGGATTTAAAAATTCGAGGATAAATATTGATTTAAATAAAGGGTCAAGAATTTAACATGGCAGGATTTACGATGTATAAATTCCAAGAAGATTATGACATGATTAAACTGGTTATTAAATTTGGAAATTTGGGAGATTTATCAATATTTTATTAAATTGCAAGTTATGAATTTTAGAACTTTATATTTGAATGTGACATTGGAAAATCCTTAAATATCATATTGTTGAGTTTTTGAGGAGTGGATATTAAATTCTGAGTATCGAATTAGTAGCTAAAAGCTTTCAGGAATTTTTTGATTCTATGTCGAGGATTTTTATAGGAATACAAATAATTTTAGATTTTTGAAATTGTGAAAAGACCTTGTGGATTATTCGTGGTTAATGAATTTAATTGAGGGAATAATAAGTGTGTATGATTTAAACACTAGTATGAGGATTTTAAATTTCGAGGACGAAATTCTTTTAAGGTGGGTAGACTTGTCACTACCACATTCTGAAAACAGGAGTATTTTCAAATTTTTACAATATTTAATATTATGTTAATTATAATTAATTAATTGCATGATAGTGTATTTAATTTAAATAATTTTGTGCGATGTGTAATCCAATATATAATTATATGCAGTGTTAATTATTTTATTTTAGCTAGCAGACTAGACCTAGAAGCCCAGTAGACGAACCCCTGCCGAATTAGAGAGTTCTGGATTTTATTATTTTATCTAGAATTTAATTCTTAGAGTATAATTAATTATTGTATTTTATTTAATATTTTGCGCATTGCCTTTGCTTCGATATTTGGAGCACTATCCAGACTTTTGTCTTCCAACAAATTTCACAATCTTGCTCTAGACATGCCCACCTTCATTTCTGTTATTTTTGCAACTCATAATTATGCTCCTTGTGCATTGTTTCTAGCCGCACAAAAATCGTCGCGGACGTTATTTTTAATTTTCTATTTTTGTATCGTTGTGCGTTCCAATCGAAAATTGGAGGCCATCTTGACCTATTTTTCGTGCGGCCCAAATTAGGGAAATATTTTGTTCTGAGTCTTCTTCATTATTGGT
The DNA here is from genome assembly GCA_036927795.1 of Iris macrosiphon. Classification (NCBI taxonomy): domain Eukaryota; kingdom Viridiplantae; phylum Streptophyta; class Magnoliopsida; order Asparagales; family Iridaceae; genus Iris; species Iris macrosiphon. Next base: position 104,552,241 of record JAYESA010000005.1, read on the forward strand.
ATTGATGACCTGACCTGATTTTGGCTCCATGTACTCCTAATTAATTGTTGAACACAACTTGCATTTATTTCTATTTAAATTGAGGATACTATTTTATCTGACTTTAAAATCCCAATTTAATTCCAGTACCCTGCAAATTCAGCCCATACCCATCTTACAGCGTCCCCTGACCCTACAAAACACCGGACTCCGAATCGCCCGCCCAATTTTTGTCATTTCATGTGTTTGTGTAATTTCCCAAATTTAAGGGGACTAAATTGCAAATTGGCATTTTGTGGCCTCACCCAATTATTTTAACCAATGAGGAATCTTTAATAATTTAATTAAACCTCACCCTTATTTTCCCACATGAATAATTTTCTCATGTTCAATCCTGGCCATTCATTTAAAATTGGCCCATCACCACCCTTCATCAACACCCTCTCTCCCTTATTTAATGTCATGTCACCAAAACCCTAATCCCTAGGCAACCTAGAAAACACCACCTCCTCAAGCCCCCTCTCTCCTACGTTGTAATTTCTTTTTCTTCTTCTCTTCTTCTTCTTCTTTTCTTTTCTTCTTCTCCTTCTTCCTTCCTTCTTCCTTATTGTTTTTCATTGAAATTTGAATTCAATAAGGGGGGGAACACTGTTCACCCATTCCCCCCCTACTGTTCAGTTTCCGGTGACCCGGCCATACTTCGGCCTGTTCAGCCGACACCCGCGGAACCCAGGCGGCCAACTCCTCTGGCCGGCGTCCACTGCTCCCCGCCGAAGCCCGCTGCTCCAACTCAGGCGGCCATCAGCCGGCCATCTGGCCGAGTCCCCCTCACGCGTTCCTTCCCGCCTGAAGCCCAGCAACTCCGGCAGGCTGGCCAGCCGCTGTCCTCGCGTCCGTCGGCCCATCAGGTCCGGCTACTCCCTCTCCTTCTTCTCCCTTTCCTCCCCCTACTGCTACTGCCGCGGTTCCTGTTCACCGTGGTCGACTGCCCGGCCAACCACGGCGGCCCCCTGAAGTCCGGCGACCCCCACTGCTCCCTCTCCTCCTTCAACTCATCACCACCGGCGCCATCAATCCCTTCTCCTCCTCCCGCTCTATACTCCGGCGCCCCTCAAGCAACTCCAGCCGGCCACCCTCCATTCTCCTCCCCACTCCTTGCAGTCAGCGGCCAACTCCGACTCCGGCCTGATTCCTCCCGCTGCCACCTATCACCACCACCATCACCAAGCTGCAACCACCACCACCAGTGCCTTCATCTTCCCGAGCTCCGGCCAAGTCCGTCGACCACCCACAGTAAGCCTTCTCCTTCTCCCCCTCTTTCCTCCTTCACTTATGCAATGTAGGGGATAAGTTATTACATATTTATAGTATATATGAATTGGTATAATGTAGATATTAATGTATAGGTATATTTTATCTGTTTATGTGTAGATTTATGTAATGTATATGTATATACTAGTATATATATTTGTGTATAATTAGTATATATGTTTAATAACTATTTAATTAATATGTATAGTATATAAAGAAAGTTAGTAATGTATAAATTAATATGTGACATATATATTATCTATTTAATTAAATGTTTTATTAGTATATATATATATACGTATTTTGTTGTATATGTATATGTATATATATATTTAATGTGATTTATCTATATATATACGTATTTAAATATGTATATGTGTACTTCATTTAATATATATATATGTGTAAATTGGTATAAAAATATATAAAGTTTGGTATATATATATATATATATATATATATTTTGTATATATGTATACTTGATATATTTTCAAATATATATATTCTTTGTACATACATTTAATATATTTCTATATATATATATATGACTGATATATATAAATACGTGTTCTACTACATGTATTTTATATATATATATACTTAGTATATTTTCAAGGTATGTTTAATTGGTATATATGTATATCCATATTTTGGTGAATATATATTTATATATATTTGGTATACACTTATTAATTATTTTGCTATATGTTTAATAAAAACATAATTTTAAGTATATAAACTAGTTAAGATATGTAGTCCTACTAGATGACCCTAGTTGACTAGTGCCCTGTCTGGCATGGCCCTGAGGCCAGTGTTTATAGACTGTGTGTTAGCGTAGCATCTAATGTAAATGTGGTTTGTTTGTGATATGTTTATAGGACTGTTGGGTTACCCAGGGGGTACTCTGGAACAGGACATCCATAAATACCAGCTAAGGACCCAAGGCAAGTACATTCTCTGATAATTTCCAATTCTTGATAATTTTTATAAGTTCAATGCTCGTGAAATGTTACAACTGAATCTTTGACACTGTGCTACACGGACTAGTATAGCTTGGATCTGCAGTCATGAGATGTTACCTTGATTATCGTATTGACATTATACACGACATTTACATTGACATCGACATTGACATTTATATTAGACATTGATATTAGACATTGTACATTTATATTAGACATTGTACATAATATATTAGACAATGTTGTGTATTCGTGACGTGTCATGATTGGATCCACAGTACTAGTTGGGGGCGGGGAAATTGCTAGTGAGAAATGTGATCAAATACCTATCGTACAAGTTTATATTATTGGTGTTAATCATACCCCCACGTATGATTAGCCAGACTGTAGCAATTGTACATGTCCCAAGCCGATCACATTTTGAAACTACTATTTCAAACACCTAGAATAGATTACAGTTCCCTATTTTAAATCATATACTACATCACCCGTATATGATACTGTTCCTTGTTCTTTTATTTCCATACATGCACTGACTATATCATAATTGCCTATTACCTGTCTCTTTACATTGCCTGTCTCTCTTAAAAATTGCCATTTCATCTATTTCACTGTCTTCTCAGTAGCTAGCATGACATGTTTTATTGTATTATAGACATTATCAATTAATAGAACTGTTATTTGAGATTGTGCTTTGCTCCTTCCTGACTGGAAATATTTTTCCAGACTATGCCTTAGAGGACCGCTGTCCGACACTTATGGTGAGTAGCTGCATACTTGATAGTAGTTGATTCTGGAAGGTCTAGTCAGAATTATTATTCATTGTTAGTTCTTAAGTAGACTATTTGGTACCGGATTTGTCTCCGGCATTTTGATGATCCTGGGATATGGTTAAGTTAAGCTATTTCTTGTGGACTTGTGTTGTGTTTAATTTTTAATTTCAGTTTTATTATTCGAAATCTTATCGTGCTGTAATCCTGTGATTGAGTATGTGTTCATCTTATTTGTATCATCCGTGCCTCCTAATGGAGATTGGATGCTTGCGTGACAGTAGTTAGATAGTATCAAGACCCTGACAGCGTTCTACCGCCGATGCTGCGGCGTAGGCTGGACGTACCCACGCACTTGTGCCCCTAAACCGGGTGCGGGTCGTGACAGGTGGACTCATTGATGGAGCGAGAGGATGGCGATATTTCCTCATGGGTTGTACTGGAGTAATTTTTACTGTGCCGGTTATTACACTGTCCACGGAGCTGCACATCCTGCACTCGTATGCCCAGTTCTATGTGGCAACGAACACCTTCCATCGCGATTTTGACATGCATGGAAGTTTTCGGGTGCCCTCTTCCAAGTCTGGGGGAAGACTCGAAGTCCCCTCGGTTTCTTCTGACGAGGGTGAGGAGTTCGTTAATCCCGATGAGCCTCTGGTGGCGGTATCGAGGGGTAAAGTTCCTCTGCCTGTAGGCCCTTTGGTGATTTCTGGGAAGCGAAGGGCTCCTATTCCGAAGGAGACTTCCCCTCGCAAGAGGAGGAAGAAGATGTTTAATCGTCCTCTCCGGATTCTTGGTGTTGAGGCTCCTGGAAGTGAGCTTGCATCTCCCCATGTTGGGGATGATTCTCTGATTGGGGGTTCCTCGCCTTTTAGAGAGGGACCCTCTAATGTCCCGGCTGGTGGTGCCGGAGAATCTCTGCTGGAGGCTACCGTCGCTGCTACTGCTTCAGGTAGTGGAACGAGGTCGCCTTCGGGACTGAGAATACCTTTATGCGGATCGGCATCGGGAGAGACTCCTGCCGTGTCGGCCAGTGCATCTGGCGAGATTCCAGCCGATGAGCCTCAGTCGGAATTTGACGAGGACCTGGAAGAGCATTCGCCGGTGCTTCTTAGAGCACCCCCTTCTCCAGGTATAATAGCTTGCCTAGCATCATTAAGGAATGATTTAGCTGTACAGGCTGCAGATGCGACATATATGCGGTCGGCCATGGGTAAATGTCGTCTTTACGCCTTTTCTTTTAGGAAAGTTAACATTATGCTGATATTAACTTTCTTTCGTCCACTTTTCAGGGGAAGACCTCTTTGGGGAGGGCAGTGTAGATGCGCCCTTCGGCTCTGTGTCAGGACCTGGCGGCGACATGGAGGTGGCTAATTTTAAAGAGGAAGTCTCTTCGGGTGCCGGCTCACCTGTCGACAAGATTCTGATATCTCAGGAGGAGGGCGAGCTTGTCATTTTGACAATGCCTCCTTTAAGTACGCTGGTATCTTCGTCCGGTGTTGGCGCTCCTTCTTTCGTCGCACCACCCGTTAAGGCGACGGTCGTGGCATCATCGTCTGCAGTTGTTCTCGGAGGGAGATTCGCCAATGCCGAGGCCATCCCCAGCGTCCAACCGGATCTAGCTGTGCTGATCGGGCAGTACACTGATATCTTCTACGCCACTTTAAAAATGTTAATATCAAGGGTGTTGGCGAAGAATCTGAGCTTTGCATCGCTGAAGCGGTCCTTCCGGTCTGCGATAATACCGATCCGAGAATTCAACGACACTGGGCTACCTGAAACGCTGGAGGAGATAGTTAATGGTTTGGAGCAATCCATTAACGAATACTTGCTGCTAGCTCAAGACAATGTTGAAGGTCTGGTCCAGGCTAGATACGACTCCATGACTGCGCGGCTTGCCAAACAGATGGTAGGCAAAAATAAATTCATCTAGACACATGAGCGGGAGATGGATGAAGGAAAAGCCGTCCTGGAGGAGATCACTGCTCTTAAAATGTAGTGCCAGGCCGAGCACGAGGGAAATGTAGCGAGGGTCCTCAGGCTGGAAACGAAACTCGCTCAGGCAAAAAAGTGGGCTTCTCAGTCGTCGGAAGCTCTAGTTTTGGTGGATAGCCGATTGGGCGTAGCATAACAGAACTTGGCGCGTGCAGATGTCGCTCGTGCTAGTTTTCTTCGGGCTAGAGCCGAACTGTCTCTCATGAGCAATGACGAGGCACGACTGGAGCAGTCTCGCCATGATGTCTTGGACTCCAGGACTGAGAGGATGGCCGCACTGGCGCAGCAGCTTCGCGACCTGACCGCTCCCCCAAAATGATGTACTTTTGCTTTTGCTTTTCAATGTACTTCTGCTCCTTTTTGGGAATAATAAAAAGGCTTTCATCTGACTTTGTGGACCCATCATTTCGGAATGTAAATGACAGGTTTGGGGTGAAAGTGATATCAGAGGTAATATGGACGTGATATACTCTCGGTAAGTTTTAGTATAATACATCTATTCAGAGGTTATATGGACATGATAGAATACGATCCCACTAGTTTCGCTTTGGAAGTAGTTTTGTCAGAATGAGGTTTTCGCCATATTTCACTTGAGCAGAGGAGGTTAAGCATAGTAACTTTTCAGGAATTTGCCATTGATAGGAGCCATTAGCAGGTCTCCATTAGGCTGGGCTAACCTGTAAGTGCCATTTGAGAACGTCGTCTCGATCACATAAGGGCCTTCCCATTTGGGTTGGAATTTGCCCTTACTTCTGTGAGTGAAAATCATCGGCCTTCTCACAGCCAAGACTAGCTCGCCGACTTTGAACACCCTTTCCTTCACTTTTTGATTAAAAGCCTTGGAAATGCGTGCTTGGTAGAGCGCGATACGCTGTTGAGCTTGGAGGCATTTCTCGTCTAATCCTTCTAGCTCTTGAATCCTTAATAGGTCATTCTTTTCTTGAGTCAGCTTATTAGCCACGGCTATCCTGAGTGACGGAATTTGGATCTTGATGGGGAGAACTGCTTTGCTCCCGTAGACTAATAAGAATGGGGTACAACCTGTTGGTGCCCGTACCGTTGTGCTGTATGCCTAGAGACATTCTCCTAGTTTCTCATTCCAATCCCTTTTGTTCGAAGAGACGAACTTCTTCAAGAGCTTGATAATGGTTTTGTTGAAAGATTCTGCCAAACCATTAGCAGCAGGATTATATACCGTAGAGGCGACATTCTGTATTGTAAATTTATCGTAAAATCGATGAAACGCTTGGCTGATGAACTGTGGCCCATTATCATGGATTATCCTTTGGGGTATCCCGAAACGATAAATGACATGATGCTTAATGAAGCTGATCACATTAGATGCCTTTACTTCAGCAAGAGGGATCGCTTCCGCCCATTTGGAGAAATAATCCGTGATGGCTAGTATGAACTGGTGACCTCTAGAAGAAGACGGGTGAATAGGACCAATGATATCCATACCCCATGCTTCGAAAGGCCAGGACGCAACCGTAGGATGTAGATATTCGGGAGGTTGATGAATAAAGTCTGCATGGACCTGACAGGCTCTGCATTGTCTTGCATACTTTATTGCGTCTGTGATCATAGTAGGCCAGTAATAGCCCATTCTTATGATGCGATCCTGTAGCTTAGGACCGGGTTGATGCGCTCCGCATACACCGTCGTAGGCTTCGCGGATAATCCGTTGTGCTTCATCACCAGAGAGACATCATAATAATAGTCCGTCATAAGACCGGCGATATAGATATTGTGACGATGCGTCAAAATAGAAGCGTAATGATCGTCTTTTGACGGATACCGCTTCTTTAGGATCCTCTGGTAAGATTCCGTATGCTACGAAATCTATGAAGGGACTTCTCCAGTCTCTCCTGGAGGGATTTGTGTCCACAACGTAGCTGTATTCTATGTAAAAGTTGTTTTTTACACAGAATAAGTCTCTATTAAGAAGGATCACCGAATTTTGCCTTCTTATAGGGGTAGCTAAATCTGCAGCTAGACTAGCTAGGGCATCAGCTTCCAGATTCTGAGATCGAGGTACATGCTCTAGGAAGAAACCTTTGAACATCATGGCTATCTCGACCGTTGCTCGATGATAAGGGATGAGGTATGGATTCCGGACTTCATATATTCCTCTGACTTGATTGACGATCAGCAGAGAATCACCGAAAGCTTATAGAGATTCGATGCCCAATTCTTTAGCGACTTGGAGGCCGATTAGTAGAGCGTTATACTCCGCCATATTGTTGAAACAGGGCTTGCTAAGAGAATATGCTCGGTAGATGACGAGCTTATCAGGAGTAACCAGGACAATTCCTACTCCTGAGACCATGTTTCCCCTGGGACCGGTTCTGGAGGCGCCATCGAAGAATAGTTGCCATGCATCACTCTCCATTGCGGAATTACATTCTGCAACTTCGTCGGGAATATCCTCGAACAGCTTAGAGGCCTCCGGGATTGGATGAGCAGCTAAGAAGTCAGCCAGTGCTTGGCCCTTGACGGATTTCTGGAGGACGTACACCATGTTATACGGTGTTAATAACATCGCCCAAGTCGCGAGTCGGGAATTAAGAACACTTGGCTTGTTCATCAATACCCGAAGAGGATTGATCTTGGAGATGATGTGAATGGTTTGGCCTATGATATAGTGTCTCGTCTTCTGGATAGCGAACATCAGAGCCAAGCATTCTTTCTCCACTGGATTATACCGGTGTTCGGCTCCGATCATCATCCTGCTGAGGTAGTAGATAGCCTGCTCGTGACCCATCTCGTTCTTTTGTGCGAGAAGAGCTCCCAGAGAATGATCCATCGCTCGAACATACAGCACGAATGGTCTTCCCATGACAGGAGGCACCAGAACTGGCGGACTGGTGAGGTAGCGCTTGATATCACCGACCGCTTGCTGACAGGCTTCGTCCTATACGAAGGATACACCTTTCTTCATGAGACGAGAAAATGGCTGACATCTCCCCGAGAGGTTGGATATGAATCTCCGGATATAAGCCAGACGACCTTGAAATCTCCTGAGTTCCCTCAGATTGCGGGGCGGTCGCATTTCTAAGATGGCCTTAACTTTATCAGGGTCCACTTGAATGTTTTTGGCGGTAATGACAAATCCCAGAAATTTGCCACTAGATACACCTAGAAAGGACTTTGTAGGATTCATTTTGAGTTGATGTTGGCACATCAATTCAAATACTGTCTTCAAGTCTTGGATGTGATGATCCTTGAGACGGCTTTTGACAGCTACGTCATTCACGTAACACTCCACTGTCTTGCGTAAATGCTCATGGAATATGTTACTCATAGCCCGTTGGTACGTAGTCCCGGCATTCTTTAATCCGAAGGGCATGACCGTATAGCAATATACTCCCAGTGGTGTCCGGAAGGCAGTGTGCTTCTCGTCTTCAGGATGTATCTTGATTTGATTGTATCCTGAAAATTCGTCCATGAAAGACATGCATTCAAAACCGCTGGTATTGTCAATCATGACGTCCTTGATGGGAAGAGAAAAGTCATCCTTGGGGCAGGCTGCGTTCAGATCTCAAAAATCGATGCAGACTCGTATTTTCCTATTTTTCTTCATGATCGGGACAACATTGGCGACCCAGTCGGGATGTTGTTCTTCTCGGATGAAGCCGCAGGCTATTAACTTTTTGACTTTAGCTTCAATGGCGTCCATCATATCCGGGCGGAACCGGCGTTGGTGTTGCTTCACAGGCTTCGCATTAGGCAATATGTTGAGCCTATGAGTAGCTACCTTTGGATCAAGGCCTGGCATGTCCTCATAATTCTACGCAAAGACATCGATATATCCTTTTATCAGCTGGATAACTTCTTCCCTTTCTGCTTCGGAAAGATTGTTACTGATAAATATCGGCTTTGGCGAAAGTTTATCCCCAACGTTAATCTGGATAACTTTGTCTTCAGTGGGAGGTTCTCTCTACTCGAAGCAGAACTCCCATTGTGTATCCATTTGCTGAGCCCAAGCATCATTCTCAAATGGTTCAAATTCTTGTTCGTCTGATTCGAAGGAATCCGTCACTACCATATTTGCTGATAATGTTTGCTCGAGAGCATGAGATGAGTCAGAGGGCGCTGAGCCATTTTGAGAGGAGGAAAAGATATCCTCACTTGACTTAGGAGCTGCGAGGGAGGTGGTATACCCTAACCCGAAACGAGTTCGTTGATAGTAGGGATTGCCGTACAGCAGCATTCGTCTGCCTTTCTCGTAGTTGAGACCCGGTTCCAGCTTCAAGTTATAACCCATATTTTGTATGATCTTCAGAGCTTGCGGGCTGTATCTGTGAACCTGCATTTTACCGGCATCATCGTCGGAAGAATCCTCTTGCACAGTCGGTTCATTGCGTATGCGGCCGAAGACTATCGAATGCTGACTGCTGCAAGTAGGCGGGACAATGAAGATAGAATCCTCATGCGGTCCGTATGTCGTTATGACATTGGATGATGATGCCACTTCCCATATATATGGCTGATAGGAATCTATAGCTTCCAAGAATTTTTACGCTATAGGTTCTATATCGTCTTAGGGGGAGGATTCCTGATTCGGAATTTGGGCATCAATATACTGGAAAATAGGATGTTTATTATCATCTGAAACTCCGTTCCTGGTTGCATTTACATCACTCGGTTGTTTGCTGCGCCGGAGGTTGATGACCAAGGAAGGAGGCTTCTGGTTCAAAGTGATCACTAGAGGATCATCCCCTTTTCCTGATCTGGTCTTGTTCCGGTGGATCATCGTAGGCTCTATGGCTTTCGGACGAGCAGTCCGTCCTTTCACCTTGATTGACAGAGGTTGCTTGGCAGAGGGTAGCTCTGGCTCCCGGTGGGATTCTTTCTCTGCTTCGGCTGACACCTCTTCCGTGCAGTCTTGAGAGTACAATACGGCATCAGAGTAGTAGGATTCTACTCCTTTGAACGGGTTCAAGTCGACAATCTCCGTTTGCACTGTTCCTCAGGGCGTCTACATATTTGAAGCATTGGTGTAGAGTTGAAGGAACGATGCTGTGGTCGTGGATCCAAGGTCTACCCAGCAAAATGTTATAGGAAACCTCTGAATCGATGACGTAACATGTAGCCACAGATCTGAGGTTGCCAATCTGGATCCTCAGGCGAATCTTCCCCAACGGCTTACTTCTTTCGGCGTTGAACCCCACGATCGTAGTGGTGGTGTAAGCCAATTCGCTGGTAGGAATCCTTAGCGGTCTGAGCAGACTATGAGGAATGATGCTGATCGATGATCCCGGATCTATGTGTATCCGGTCGACCTCCATGGAACCGATATACCCGGTGTAATAGAGGGGTCTGTCATGCCTGTTATGTTTCAACAGCATGTTGTCTTGAGTGAAAGTGATATTTGGGATCACCTCCATTACACTGTGGCATTGAGGACACGCCACAGGTTTTTCATCAGGGGACTTGAGCTGGGTCAAGTATGCATCCGGCTGCATCAATGCTTCGCTTAGGGCTTGACGAGTGTCCTGAGAGAGCCTGAGTAGCTCGAAGATGGACAGCCTGGCTGGTGTGTTAGCCAGTTGGGTCAGGATGTCGAAGTTGTATGGCTTCTCTAAACCTTTATTTTGAATATTTTTCACAGGTTTATCAAAGCGCACTTCTTTTTGCTTCCCTTTGTCCGCTGAAGTTGGTCTTGAAGGACCGGCCTCTGGTATGACGGATTCCGATTCTGAAGGTTTGGCCGCTGAAGCGTCTGCCGATACATCTTCCTGGCTGGCTCCATAGTCCTGGAGGTAGGCTTTCCCTGAGCGGGTTCCAGTAGCCAAGATCTCGTCTTCTGATGCCGAGTATACCATGATCATATGACACGGCTTGTGCTTTGAGTTCTTTTTAGACTTAGCTTTAGCAGCTTGAGTCTCTCTCTAGATCTTTGGCACCAGATCTGGATGAACCCACATAGTCTCGCCTCGCTGGGTAGTTAGTGGTAGCAGTTCGTGATTTTGACCTCTAGCTGGAGGGAGATTAACGATGTTCATTGTCGTCCAAAAAATAGGCATAACACCGTCCGAGATTTCTTAGGGAGGCAGATCGCCAAATTGTAGGGAGATCATGTTGGCAGTGACCGTCTTCTCGCTGTTGCTCAGAGTGATGGCCTTGGCATCGATCAGCTCCTGGATCTTCCTTTTCAGTATATAACATGCCTTGGTGGGGTGGTGTATGTACCTATGGAAGATGAAGTACTTGGGGTTGTTGGTATTGTCGGCCTCATTGGACCGTCTTACTTCGGGAAGGGTAATCTTGCCACTTTTGACGAGACATTCGAATATGCTTGGAATATCGTCGTCGTCGAAAGAGTACACCTCGATGGGCCTGGAAGTCCCAGGCTTCGTCTGCGTGGTAGCCACCGTCTTTTGCCTGGACGTGTTGATTGCCAGAGCTTCTTTACCCTTGGAACCCCGAGGATGGTCGATGTTAGAGGATGACCTCTTGCCTTTATCAGAGGCCGAGATCATTATGCCATTATCGCGTGCCTTCTGACTATTGTCCTCTGTGACTACCGCTGAGATGATGAACGAGGGCCAATCATGGAACTGATATGGTCCTGTGAATACCGAGATCACGGGGAGAAGGTTCTTCCTACAGATGTCGACCAACGCAAAGTCTGGGACTCCTGGAGGCATTTGCAGAGTGGCTTGACGAAAACGTTCGATGAAAGTGCGAGCATTCTCCTTTTCCTTCTGCCTGACTTCGATGAGAGAGGACATAGACATGTCCATTCCACCCTCGTAGAATCGCGTGAAAAATAATGCCTTGAAGTCTTCAAAGGAAGTAATGCAGTTGTCCGCCAGACTTCGGTACCACTGGTAAGCTACTCCCGAGAGACAGCCTTTGAACACCCGAGTGAGGAGGGCGTCGTTCCCTTGTAACAACATTGTCATCATGCTGAAGTAGTTCATGTATTGACTTGGTGATGTTTTTTCTTCGAACAAAGCCATAGTCTGTGGTTTGTATCTAGGAGGGAAAGGGACCTCTTCCCAGATGGCTGGGTAAGGTTGGTTGATTCCTAATTTCTTTAGCTTATCTTTGTGCTTGAGGGCATCAAATTGGGCTTTCAACTCTCGTACTGCCTGTATCGTATCTTCAGCTGGTGGCGGGACCACGGAGTGATAAGGAGTTGATTGCATCGCGACCCCGGTTGGAGGTAATACGTGCTTCGAGTGAGGAAGCGGAGGAACTGCTGACTCCTGATCTAGAGCAGGCTCTTGGACCGTGTTGGATGGTGGTAAGTCCACCCCCACGCGTATCTGATTTAGAGGAGCCGATGCTGGCGCCATGGCAGCTGCGTGTTGAGTTAGCATCATCTGGTGCATGTTCTCCATCATAGATTATATTTCCTTCAGAGACGTCTCTAGTATAGTGATGCGCTGCTCAGTGTTCCCGGATGGGGAAGCTTCCTCGTGTTCATCTCCAATGGCATAAACTCCCCTCTCCCTGGGTGTCATTGAAAGATTAGTATAGGTCTCTGTAGAAGTTGACTCTATACTTTTGGCGTCTGATTCGGGAGACTGGCGACCCCCGGCTTCAGAATCAGAAGAGTACGAAGCTAGCTGTTGCGACCTTGAACGAGTGTTTTGGAACACCCCAGCTTCGGTGTTCCTAAGGAGCATGTTGAATCTCCTTCGGCTCAGAGTTCTAGAGGGATGACGTCTTGAGCCTGACCCTCCTCTAGGTACGTGTGAAGCCATGTTCACAAATGTATGCGTGGGCTCTTCTTTCTGGAAAGATGGAGAGTAGCTCAACCGGTCGAAAATCGACCGTTTTGCTTCAGAACAGCAACAATTAATTATAATCCTATGACTATTACAATAGTGCTTGCAAGGAGGCATAATAGACATGCTGGAAGATTCCCTCTTCCTGCGCTTCTGGATAAGATAATTGCGTAGGTCAGTAGGAGCTATAGAAGAAGATGATCGCTTGTTCCTTTGCTGGCGTGAAGTTGAGTAGTCCTCCGCATGCTTTCCCTTGCGTAGATTGCAGGGATCATCTGCTTTTCCTCGGAAGACAGATGCATTCTTACGCGCGGAGCGCGTTTGTGATTCCTGATTTGGCGCTGAGGCATTGTCAGAAGTTTCGTCTGTTCTGCCAAGGACGGGAGACTGAATTTTATGCGCAAAGCGCGGTTTAGGCTCCTGGACTAGCGTTGAGGCATTGTCAGAAGTTTCGTCGGTCCTTCCAGAGACAGGCGACTGAATTTTACGTACGAGGCACGGATTATACTTCTGGGTTAGCGCTGAGGCTTTGCCAGAAGTTTTGTCGGTCCTGCCAGAAACAGGCGACTGAATTTTACGCACAAGGTGCGGATTATACTTCTGGGGTAGCGCTGAGGCTTTGCCAGAAGTTTTGTCGGTCCTGCCAGAGACAGGCGACTGAATTTTACGCGCAAGGCACGGAGGGAGCAAAGATACAACCTTATTGGTCGGAGAGATCGGAGAGTCCACAGGAATGGCAGAGGATATCTTGGGCATCCAGACCTTAGGCAGCTTCCTGTTGCTTTGGACTGAGAGAGAGTGAGAGCTACCCCCTGCTAGAAGCATATCTTCGTAGGCCGACTGGTCGAACTGGACGACCAGTATCTTCTTCACGGATCCTACGGATACCGTATCGTGTTGAGCAATAGCTTCCTCATCAGAAGAGAAAGATGTCCCCAGTAGAGTCGCCATCTTGTTTAGGATAATAAACGAGAAAAGATTTGGGTAAATGCGGGAAACGAGGTCTTGTACGAAGACCCGCCCTTCTTTTATGTTTACAAACAAGATTGTACAAATTTGATCCTACACGAGGATGTCTAAGTATAATTTATTTAATCTGGGTGAATATTGCTATAGGTGTCTGATCTGCAGTCGATCACTTTAGCCCTTGGACCATACGATGTTGAAGAAGTGCCGTGGAAGATAGGTTGCAGCTTCGAAGGTTGCTAAAGAGGGTGGATGCCCGATGCCATAGTCGTCGATTCCTTCTCTTTGCCTGTGCTCCGGATTCTCCTCTCTCTCTATCTCTCTCGACCGTTTGATCTGGTACTGGATCTCTGGATCAGTTTTCAGACCTAACTCCTTCGAACCTCCAATTTGTCGACCTTCTTCCTCAATGATAGAGGTCTCTATTTATAGAGTTTTTAGTGACAGTGACCACACAGTCGGCATAGAAACCGAGTAGTGAAAAGTACAGCACCCTTTTACACGATGGTTTAAAATAACCAATGCCTGCATATAAATAATCTTTTGAGTGAGCATGTGACACGTGTCCAACTAAGGGACAGAACGCGTATATCTGCTACGAAGATCACAGCGTAGAAGCCACGTAAGTAGTTATCCCTTGTGTAGAAGAGGTTAGCGTAGAAGCCAAATGACTATCACCATGGCATAGAAGCCAAGTAGGCATAGAAGCCGAGTAGGGATAGAAGCCGAGTAGGCATAGAAGCCAAGTGGTCATAGAGGCCGATGAGGCGTAGAAGCCTAGTGGGCATAGAAGCCGAGGGGGCATAGAAGTCGAGCAGGCGTAGAAGCCGAGTGGGCATAGAAGCCGAGCAGGCGTAGAAGCCGAGTGGGCATAGAAGCCGAGCAGGCGTAGAAGCCGAGACGATGTGGACGTTTTAGCCGGAATTATGGCTCTTGGAGATATAATCAAATATCTTGCATTAAATACAGAGATCTGCCTCCCTCCTGCGCATTAAATGCAGAGGCCTGTCTTTAAGATTTGCCATCATTCTGCTCATTAAATGCAGATACACGCCTCGAATCCTGTAAGAAGAGTGACTGCTGATGTGGCGATCTGTTTGCCTTCTGCGGAGCATAAGAAGCTCACGTCTGCCAGTGTAAAACTTGGACAGCGTATTCCCTTATACGCGTAAAAGTAGTTTACGCAAAGGGGATGCCACTAAACGACGGTTCGGTGACATTTAATCAAATCTCCTGCATTAAATACGGATCCGCCATTATCCTGCTCATTAAATGAGGAGGCGTGGTTTGAAGGTCTGCCACCCTTCTGTGCCTCAAGTGCAGAGACGTGCCTAAGGCATCTGTCAGTATTCGGCGCTTCAAATGCAGAGACGTGCCTCGAGAAACTGTCACCGCTCTGTGCATTAAATGTAGAGACGTGCCTCGAGCCCTGTACGAAGTGCAGCTTTTGACGTGGCAGGCTGTTTGTCTTCCGCAAAGCGTAAATAGCTCACATCTGCCTGTGTAAAACAAGGTGGCATATTCCTTCGTATGTGAAAGAGTGGTTTACGCAAACGAAATGGCAGTAAATGACAGCCTGGGTTGCAGTGCCGCGCCATCATGATACCCGTTGCTTGAGTTGTCATGCAGTACTCTTTGTCAGGAGTCCAGACGTCAGGTTCATTGCATGATCTGACAGGTTCATTTCGAAGAATACGAAGCATTCCTCGTATACTTCAATGCTGTATTGAAAGCGGATGAGTTTTACGCCATATAGGCGATGAAGCACCTTTTTTACGCTGAAGCAGCCTGGACACCTTGCACTACGCTGATGGTCCTTGAGCCTATATTTTATGCTGTGCTCAGCGGAGAAGCTCTGTTGCAAGTTGATGGCTCTGAGGTCATCTTTTAACGCTGCCCTGCATGAACATGCTGCGTATTACTATCCAGCGTATTTTTTATGCTTCAACACCGGCTTTCCTCTTCGGGGACATGATTGACAAGCAGTCCTAGACGAAGCCCAAGAAAGAACTCTGGATTTTCCCTGCTGGGAGCTTGGTTTTGTATCTGCCCAAGATACTGAGGGACTATCCCATATCGGCATTCTTCCATGCTATACATCCCAGGAGGATGTTGTAGACGCTGACTCTCGATCTTCACGGCAGGCCAGGGAAGATATTTCATCTGAAAGGAGCCAACCAGGGGTCTTTTGTCAGCCGCCCTTCCGGCAATATGATAACGTTCAGGGGACTGTACCCGGGTAGTGTCCCGAGTGAGGACAGTTTAGTGATCCAGCCGGTCTAATTACTGACTTTTTGCAATGATTTTATGGGGCACGGGGGAGTATACCCTAAGGTGAACCCTCGGACAGGTGGGTGGATCACCCTACAAATCTTCGATGGGCTCGCTTAGCTGAATGGGCCCTGAAGTATTTTCAGACCAAGCTGGAGAGCATTGGTCAGTTTGCAACTGTGAGTGCCACCAGTGTTGGGTTGCCTCTCAACCCCAACCTATTTCTGGCACTGATGGAGCGATATATCTCGCTCACCGGGACTTTCGCCACTCCACTGGGGGAGTTGGGATTGGCCCTCCACGAGATGGCAGAGATCTCGAGACTGCCGATGGGGGATACTCCATATGAAGAGTATATTCCCACGAACCGGGAGCTGGGGGATTCCGACCCTCGGGTAGTGGAAGTGTACCAGGAGCTGATGTGCCACTACCTCGCTTGCACCACTTTTTATAACGAGCCTTCAGATTTGGCTCACGTCAGTAAATGGACGTCCTACCTCTTCTTTCACCGATCCAGGATTGCTAAGCCGGAGAAGGTATTGGAAGGCAAGGATATGCCTTTGAATCCTCTGAGCGTGCTTTATGCTCAGGTAGTCGACGATCTCATGGAAGACGCTGGGGCTCCGGACTGGATCCTCGACGAAGGGGTAGGAAAGTATCCTGTAAGCACTAAGGCCTATAGTTATTTGAGGCATTGCCGCAGGCCTCTGTCCAGGGAAGCTCAACTGGCTGGCTTCCTCTCCATATGGCTGCGCCGACTGGAGGTACCTGGCATCACATCTGCGGACCGCATTCACCGCAACACGCTATGGCCTGCAGTACGTCTGGTATTCGGGGCAAGACTGGGCTTGCTTCCTGCCATAGTGTGCCGTATACAAGCTGGCCTGAGGGCCATGACTGACGGGCTGCTCGCCGATGAAACTCGGCGTGATAGATTTCCCAGGGTAGAATTACCATACCTGTATTTGATGGGATGGTTAATTCTCCATAACCCCAGGGTTATGTCTCCCGGCTCTGGCAGTAGTTCAGGGGGTAGTTTCTTGTTGAACTATAAGAATTCCTCCTGGAATGTGACCACCGTTATAGACTGTCGGCGGGCGCTAAACTTCAGTCACAGCTGGAAGCTCTTCTGCACTGTTCCTCCTGTATATCTCAATCAACAGGGGATCAGACTTCAGGACGTAGGCGCCGAAAAGATCGTTCTTTCTCCTGAGGCTTTTAATTGGTTGGTCTGCATTAGACCCTCCCACCTACTATACAGAAGTGAGGACCATTGCTTCTTCGAGCCCTACTTGCCTAGTCGGTTTGCCAGGCAATTCGGGTATGACCAGGTGCATGTGGGCAATGCCGTCACCAGCTTCAGGTCCAGGGGTGGACTCATTGATGGAGCCAGAGGATGGCGATATTTTATCATGGGTTGCACTGAGGCAACTTTGACCGTGCCCATCATTTCACTCTCCACGGAGCTGCGCATTCTCCACTCGTATGCCCAGTTCTATGTGGCAACCAACACCTTCTATCACGATTTTGATATGCATGGAAGTTTCAGGGTGTCCCCTTCCAAGCCTGGGGGAAGAGTCGAGATTCCCTCAGTTTTTTCTGACGAGGGTGAGAAGTCCGTTACTCCGGATGAGCCTCTGTTGGTGGTATCGCGGGGTAAAGTACCTCTGCCTGTAGGGCCTTTGGTAATCTCTGGGAAGCGAAGGGCTCCTGCTCCGAAGGAGACTTCCCCTCGGAAGAGGAAGAAGAAGACGGTTACTCGTCCTCTATGGATTCCTGGTAATGAGGCTCCTAGAAGTGAGCTTGCATCTCCCCATGTCGGGGATGATTCTTTGATTGGAGGTTCCTCGCCTTTTAGAGAGGGACCCTCTAATGTTCCGGCTGGTGGTGCCGGAGAATTCCTGCTGGAGGCTGTTGTCGCTGCTACCGCTTTGGGCAGTGGAACGAGATCGCCTTTGGGCCCGAGCCGGATAAGGATACCTTTATCCAGGTCAGTATCGGGAGAGACCCCTGCCGTGTCTGTAGGTGCACCCAGCGAGATTCCACCTGGTGAACCTCAAGTGGATCTCGGCGAAGATTCGGAAGAGTACTTGCCGATGTTCGTTAGAGCACCCCCTTCTCCAGGTATGACAGCTTGCCTAGCATCACTAAGAAATGATTTAGCTGTACTGGCCGCGGACACGACATATACACCATTGGCCATGGATAAATGTCGTCTTTTATGCCTCTTCTTTAGGAAAATTAACATTATGTTGATATTAACTTCCTTTTGTCTTCTTTTCAGGGGATGACATCTTCGGGGAGGGCAGTGTAGATGCGCCCTTTGGCTCTGTGTCAGGTCCTGGAGGTGACACGGAGGTGCCTAATTTTGAAGAGGAAACATCTTCGGGTGCCGGTTCGCCTGTCGAAGAGATTCCGATATCTCAAGAGGAGGACGAGCCTGTCGTTGCGACAATGCCTCCTTTGAGTACGCCGGTCACTTCATCCGGTGTTGGCGCTTCTTCTTTTGTCGCACCTCCTGTTGAGGCGACGGCCGTGGCAACATCGTCTGCGGTTGTTCTTGGAGGGGGCTCGCTACTATCGCGGCCACTCCCAGCGTCCATTCGGATCTAGCTGCGCTGACCGAGCAGTACACTGGCATCTTCTACACCACCTTGAAAATATTAATATCAATGGTATTGGAGAAGAATTTGAGCTTTGCGTCGCTGAGGAGGTCCTCCCGGGCCTCTATAGTGCCGATCCGAGAATTCAACGACACCGGGGTAGCTGACACGCTGGAGAAGATAGTTAATGGTTTGGAGCAACCCATTAACGAATACTTGCAACTAGCTCGAGGCAACATTGAAGGTCTCGTTCAAGCTAGGTACGACTCCCTGACTGCGCAGCTTGCTGAACAGATGGCATCTCTGAATAAGTCCATCGAGGCTCAGCAGTGGGAGATGGACGAAGAACGTGTCCAATTGGAGTATATCGTTCCCGAGTTGACCCGGTAAGACGAATATGAGGAAGTGGCAACGCAGGCCCGCATATTGAAGGATGAGCTCGTTCGAGTAGAGGCGAAGGCTCTCTCTTTGTCGGCAGCCCGAGATGTGCTGAAGGAGCGACGGGCGACTGTTCAGCATAATCTGACGCGTGTGGGTACTTTCCACTCAGGTTTTGTGCGGGGTCGGTCTGAGCTAGCTGCTTTGGACAACGATGCGGCAAGGTTGGAACGGGCTCGCGCCGACGTCTTGAACTCCCAGGATGAGAGAATGGTTGCTCTGGCGCAGCAAATTCGCGATCTAACCGCTCCCCCCAAATGATGTACTTATTTTGCTTTTGCTTTTCAATGTACTCTCGCTCTTTTTTGGGAATAATAAAGAGGCTTTCATCTGACTTTGTGGACCCATCATTTTGGAATATAAATGACAGGTTTGGGTGAAAGTGATATCAGAGGTAATATGGACGTAATATACTATTGGTAAATTTTAGAAGGATATATATATTCAGAGGTTATATGGACATGATAGAATACGATCCAACTAGTTTCGTTTTGGAAGTAGTTTTGTCAGAATGAGATTTTTGCCTTATTCCACTTGAGCAAAGGAGGTTAACCATAGTACCTCTTCAGGAATTTGCCATTGATAGGAGTCATTAACAGGTCTCCATTAGGCTTGGCTAACCTGTAAGCGCCGTTTGAGAACGCCGTCTCGATCACATAAGGGCCTTCCCATTTGGGCTAGAATTTGCCCTTACTCATGTGATAAGAATCATCGGCCTTCTCACAGCCAAGACTAGCTCGCCAACTTTGAACACTCTTTCCTTTACTTTTTGATTAAAAGCTCTGAAAATGCATGCTTGGTAGAACGCGATGTGCTATTGAGCTTGGAGGCGTTTCTCGTCTAATCCTTCTAGCTCTTGAAGCCTTAAAAGGTCGTTCTTTTCTTGAGTCAGCTCATTAGCCACGGCTATCCTGAGTGACAAAATTTAGATTTCGATGGGGAGAACTGCTTCGCTCCCGTAAACCAGTGAGAATGGGGTACAACCTGTCAGTGCTCGTACCGTTGTGCGGTATACCCAGAGATATTCTCCCAGCTTCTCATTCCAATCCCTCTTGTTCGAAGAGACAAATTTCTTCATGAGCTTGATAACGGTTTTGTTGAAAGCTTCCGCCAAACCATTAGCAGCAGGATTATATGCCGTAGAGGCCATATTTTGTATTCGATTTTTATCGCAAAATCGATGAAACGCTTGGCTGATGAACTGAGGTCCATTGTCATAAATTATCCTTCGGGGTATCCCAAAGCGATAAATGATATGATGCTTGATGAAGCTGATCACATTAGATGCCTTCACCTCAGCAAGAGGGATCGCCTCTGCCCATTTGGAGAAATAATCCGTGATGGCCAGTATGAACCGGTGACCTCTAGAAGAAGACGGGTGAATAGGACCAATGATATCCATACCCCATGCTTCGAAAGGCCAGGATGCAACCGTAGGATGTAGATGTTCAGGAGGTTAATGTATAAAGTCTGCATGGACCTGACAGGCTCTGCATTGTCTCGCATACTTTATTGCATCTGTGATCATATTAGGCCAGTAATAGCCCATTCTCCTGATGTGATCCTGTAGCCTAGGACCGGGTTGATGCGCTCCGCATACGCCGTCGTGAGCTTCACGGATGATCCGCTGTGCCTCATCATCTGAGAGACATCTCAATAGCAGTCCATCATAGGTCCGGCGATATAGACACTGTGAGGATGCCTCGAAATAGAAGCGTAATGATCGTCTTTTGACGAATACTACTTCTTTAGGGTCCTCCGGCAAGATTCCGTATGCCACAAAATCTATAAAGGGACTTCTCTAGTCTCTCCTGGGAGGATCTGTGTTCACAGCGTAGCTGCATTCTATGTGAAAGTTATTTTTCACACAGAACAAATCTGTGCTAAGAAGGATTACCGAATTTTGCCTTCTTATAGAAATAGCTAAATCTGCAGCTAGACTGGCTAGGGCATCAGCTTCCAGATTCTGAGATCGAGGTACATGTTTCAGGAAGAACCCTTTGAATGTCATGGCTATCTCGACCGTTGCTTGGTGATAAGGGATGAGGTCTGGATTCCGGACTTCATATATTCCTCTGACTTGATTGACGATCAGCAGAGAGTCATCGAAAGCTTCCAGAGATTCGACGCCCAATTTTTTAGCGACTTGGAGCCCGATTGTAGAGCATTATACTCTGCCACATTGTTAGAACAGGACTCGCTAAGAGAATATGCTCGGTAGATGACGAGCTTGTTTGTGGTGGAAAACGAAAGAATGAAGATGTATTCAAGATAGGGTTTACACAAAACCCGCCTTATTTGGTTTACAAACAAACTTGTACAATTTGATCCTATACGAGGATATGGGAGTATAATTTATTTAATCTGGGTAAATATTGCTATAGGTGTCTGATCTGCAGTCGATCACTTTAGCCCTTGGACCACACGATGTTGAAGAAGTGCCGTGGAAGACAGGTAGCAGCTTCGAAGGTTGCAGAAGAGGGTGGATGCACGATGCCAAAGTCGTCGATCCCTACTCTTTTGCCTGAGCTTCGGGTTCTCTCTCTCTCTCTCTCTCTCTCTCTCGACCATTGGATCTGGTACTAGATCTCTTGATCAGTTTTTAGGCCTAACTTCTTTGACCCTCCAATTTGTCGACTTTTTTTCTCATTGATAGAGGTCTCTATTTATAGAGTTTTAGTGACAGTGACCACTTTGTCGATGTAGAAACCGAGGAGTGGAAAGTACAGTACCCTTTTACACGACGGTTTAAAATAATCAATGCCTGCGTATAGATAACCTTTTGAGTGAGCATGTGACGCGTGTCCAACTAAGGGGACAAAACGCGTATATCTGCTGCGAAGATCATGGCGTAGAAGCCACGTAGGTAGGTATCCCTCGTGTAGAAGAGGTTGGCATAGAAGCCAAATGACTGTCACCATGGCGTAGAAGCCAAGTAGTTATCAAACCGGCATAGAAGCCGAATAGGCGTAGAAGTCGAATAGGCATAGAAGCCGAGTAGGCATAGAAACCGAGTGGTCATAGAGGCCGAGTGGGCATAAAAGCCGAGTGAGCACAGGAGATGAATGGGCGTAGAAGCCGCTGCGTACCGTGCCAGAGTGCTGATGTGGACGTCTTAGCCAAAATTACGGCTTTTGAAGATATAATCAAATCTCTTGCATTAAATGCCAAGATTTGCCACCATCCTGTGCATTAAATGCGGAAGCATGTTTTGAAGGTCTGCAGCCCTTCTGTGCATCCGTCGCAGAGATGTGCCTCGAAAAACTGTTACCGCTCTGTGCATTAGACGTAGAGACATGCCTCAAGAAATTGTCACCGCTCTGTGCATTAGACGTAGAGATGTGCCTCGAGCCCCGTACGAAGTGCAGCTTTTGATATGGCAGGCGGTTATCTACTGCGGCACATAAACAGCTCATGTCTGCCTGTATAAAATAAGGCAGCGTATCCCTTCGTGCACGTAAAAGCAGTTTACGCAAAGGAGATTACGGTAAATGACAGCCTGGGTTGCAGTGCTGTGCCATCATTATAGCCGTCGTCTGGGTAGCCGAGCAGTATCCCTTTGTCAGAAGTCCAGACGTCAGGTTCATTACAGGATCTGACAGGTTCATTACAGGATCTGACAGGTTCACTTCGGAGAATACGAAGCGTCTCTCGTACACTTCAAAGCTGCGTTGAAAGAGGATGGGTTTTACGCCCAGGAGTCGATGAAGCACCCTGTTTACGCTGAAGCGGCTTGGACGCACTGTCTTACGCGGATGGTCCTTTGAGCTTATATTTTACGCTGTGTTTAGCAGAAAAAGCTTTGTTTCACGCTTGATGGTTCTGAAGGCCTCTGTCTACGCTGCTCTGCATCAATATGCTGCGTATAGCCATCCGACGTATTTTTCATGCTTCTACAAGACCCCCTTCAAAGCTTTCAAATTCCTCAAAATTTGGAACGCTTTGAATGAAGCATGAACCGCTCCTCGTAACTCAAAACGTTTCTGAATGGAGCGTTGAAATGGTCGATGCTGACTTTATGACAGATTTATTGGGGACCGGTGTGATCTCTTTCGCTTATAAAAAGGCTGGGAGGTTAACCTGTTCTCCCCATATTCCCATCACCACGCAGAGATGATCGCCAGAGTTCATCGGGTCGACCTGAGGAAGAAGGAGATCATGTTCTTCCAGCGTGTAAGGAGCCGAAAAAGGCAGCATCTTCGAGCAAGTGTCCACTGCAACGATGGATCATGGAAGGATATCTTAGCCTCCCTTGCTCGGGATAACCAGCAACTTTATATGGCGGTTCTTCGGGAGAGGGGAAGGGTTGTATTTGTCCACACAGCTTGCAAGCTGTATATTTCCCTCTGAGACCTCCGCGGACAAGAGCAGACAAACTGTAACTGCTGTCCTCGGTCGAGTTGGGGCTTAAAGAAGCCTCAACTGGATTGGTCATGGCATACGGAGCATGGGATCTGCATCATTTATGCATGCCCAGTTCTGTATCCTCCCACCATCGATCTTCTTATTCATGACTGTGGTGGTCGATGAACTGCCATGGAAGAAGAGGAAGACCTGCACCGATGCGAGAACCCGGTAGAACAGATTCTGGGGCGGCCTTCCAATGAAGACGAGGAAATCCTTTGTAGTCGAGATTTCCCTCATATGTATCATGATTTTGATTTTAATAAAATCATCTTTCTTCTCTGCATATGATCGTTTTGCCATACGTTGCTGTGAAGTCTGAATATGTGTGGCTTCGACACGTCTGATTCTATACGCCAACTCTGTTTAGAAAAAGTGCTAGGTCCAGTATTTTGCGCATAGCGAATAGTCCATAGAACGCTGTTGAGCATTTTGAACATATAGAACTGTCCTGCTGCTAGGACTGAGGAACCGCGTAGAGCTCTGAACTGTTGTTTTTACTTCTGATGAATAAAATTTTTGTTCAGACTTCGTCTTCAAGAATGATTTCTCGAAAATCCCTTGGAACAGGGTTGAGAAATGGCTGTCAAACTGAGTTGCCATCTTGATAGACGAGATATTCAGACTGGAGTCTGGATGAACCTCCAATTGACCCGAGAAGAGTAATTTCTCAATGTTTGAACTCTGTATGTTTCGGGTACTTGGGATATTTTGAGGTCAAGAAGGAGTATCTTCTGTGTGAACTCCTGTAATCGACCGCCTTGAGGACCGTTCAGATGTACGCACAATCTGGCCGGCGTATCTTTCAGATGTGCGGGAAGTCGTGGAGGGTGAAATTATTAGTCTGTAGCCTCTGAGCATAAACTAAACACCATCGAGCGTGAAATCATAGACTTGTGGTTCCTGAGCGTGAAGTCGTAGGTTTGTGGCCTCTCGAGCATAAAAGCTACTGAGCACAAAGGTATCTGGGCATAAAAAACCTGACTTGTAGCCGTCGAACGTAAAGCCGTAGATTCTTAGATGTCGAGCATAGAAAGCTCCTTAGCGTAGAACTGTAGATTTGTAGCTTCTGAAAAGAAAATTTTTCCGAGCGTGAAGTTGCGGATCTGTTGCTTCTGAGCGTGAACTAAGCACCACCGAGCGTGAGATCATCGATTTGGTATCTGCTGAGCGTAAAGTCATAGGTTTGTAGCCTTTCTAGCATAAAAGCTACCGAGCACAAAGGCATTCGGGCATAAAACCATAGACTTATAACTTGTGAGCATAAAAACTGTAGATCTGTTGCTGTCGAGCGTAGAAAGCTCCTTAGCGTAGGAACCGCTGACCTGCTTTGCGCGAAAAAACTTTTCGAATTCGCTGACTGTCCGCCTTCTCTGAATAATAGGCTGACGTAGGACCCAATCATAACCAAATATTAATTAGAAGATTTGGTTCGGG
Source organism: Iris macrosiphon (assembly GCA_036927795.1). NCBI lineage: Eukaryota > Viridiplantae > Streptophyta > Magnoliopsida > Asparagales > Iridaceae > Iris > Iris macrosiphon. The sequence goes on from JAYESA010000005.1 coordinate 104,577,119, forward strand.
TTTTGAGGAGTCCGTCCAAGGATTCGAGGAGTCGATCCAAACTCTATATATATCCCAAGCTTTTGAGAGAAAAACTTTTCATCCGTCTTCTGCGAAAGAGAGCCTTCGACTGTTTGAGTTTTTTCTTCTCGTTCTTTCTCCGAGCATTCCGAGTTTTCAGAAATGGCGCCGAAACAAATCCCCTCCGCTAAGGGAAAGAGTATAGGTTCTTCTTCTCGTTCTTCTGCCTCAGCGAGAGAGTCTTCGGTCGGGCAAGGTGAACGTTCTTCTAAGCGAAGTATCCCGCCGACGAGTAGAGCACCCGGCCTTAGAGGTAGAGCCTTTGGGATGACAAAGAATGACAAAAAATTCTTTGCACACGTTGAACGTGACCGCGCTAGGTCGTCTTCTGTGCTGATAGCCACTTTGAGGAATATGACGCACGAAGACGTTTTCATCTTTTACGCCCACATTTCTAATGTGCCAGCGTAAAAACTCTATGTTTTTGCAATTTTGAGCGTAAAAGCTCTGACTGCCGAAAACTTGATGTATACTATAAAATTTTAGTTTTTATGCTCGTGGATGGGACCTCCAGCGTAATAACTAGAATTTTGGCAGTCTGGCGTAAAGCACGGACTGTATACCGCCAATTACGCTTCTGGATGTGACTTCCGGCGTAAAATGACCAAATTTTGTATAGTCTTGGCGTAAAGCACAGACTGTCGTTTCTTGGTTTTTATGTTGTAAGATTTGTAATGACGTGTTTTCCTTGTACTTTTACAGTTAACTTGCATGAGTCTCCACTGGCCGAGGTGATGGATTCCGCTGCCGGGATGCTGCACTCAAACTATCTGGAGGATCTGTCCCACGTGACATTTCCTATCTTCGGACCCCAGTATCCTGAAGGAAGGGAGATCTTGATATCGGCTCAGGGCGAGCGGACGTTGCTGAACATGATTAACGGGGAGCCCCTGACGTACATAGACGGGGACCAGTACATCAAGTCGGCTTTTCTCTTTGGGGACATGATTGACAAACGGTCCCAGACGAAGCCCAAGAGAGAACCCTGGGTTTTTCTCGCCGAGAGTGTGGTCTTGTATCTGCCAACGATGCCGAGAGATTATCCCATCTCGGCTTTCTCTTATGCGACACATTCCCGGAGGATGTCGTAGACGCTGACTCCCGATCTTCACGGCAAACCGGGGAAGATCTTTCATCTGAAAGGAGCTGACCAGGGGTCGTTTGTCAGCCGCCCTTCCGGTGTTGTAATATTGTTCAGGGGACTGTGTCCGGGCAGCGTCCCGAGTGAGGACAGTTCAGTGATCCAGCCGGTCCAATTGCTGACTTTCTGCAACGACTTCATGGGGCGAGGGGGTGTATACCCCAAGGAGAATCCTCGGTGAAATGGGTGGATCACCCCAACAAACCTCCGATGGGCTTGCCTAGTTGACTGGGCCTTGAAACATTTTCGGAGAGAGCTGGAGGGCATTGGACTGTATGCTGCTGTGAGTGCGACGAGTGTCGGGTTGCCTCCCAACCCTAGCCTGTTTCTGGCACTGATGGAGCGATACATTTCGCTCACCGGGACCTTCGCCACTCCACTGGGGGAGTTGGGGTTGGCCCTCCACGAAATTGCAGTGATCTCGAGACTGCCGATGGGGGATACCCCATATGAAGAGTATGTTCCCACTAACCGGGAGTTGGAGGACTCGAACCCTCGGGCGGTGGAGGTGTATCAGGAGCTGATGTGCCACTACTTTACATGTACCGCTTTTTATGATGAGCCTTCTGATTTGGCTCATACCACTAAGTGGATGTCCTACCTCTTCTTCCACCAGGCGAGGGCCACCAAGTCAGAAAAAGTTTCGGGGGGCAAGAATAAGCCCGTGAACTGTTTGGGCGTGCTCAGTGCCCAGGTCGTCGAGGATCTTATGGAGGATGCTAAAGCTCCAGATCAGATTCTCAATGACGGGGTAGGAAAGTATCCTGAAGGCACTAAGGCCTACAGTAACTTGAGGCGCTACCGCAGGCCTCTGTCTAAGGAAGCCAGGCTGGCTGGCTTTCTCTTCATATGGCTGCGTCGAGTAGTGGTGCCCGGTATCGCGTCCGCGGACCGCATTCACCGGAACATCCTGTGGCCTGCCGTGTGTCTGGTGTTCGGGGCAAGACTGGGCTTGCTCCCTGCCATGGTGTGCCGTATACAGGCTGGCCTGAGAGCCATGACTGATGGACTGCTCGTCGATGAAGCTCGGCGTGATAGCTTTCCCCGGGTAGAGTTACCATACCTGTACTTGATGGGATGGTTAATTCTCTACAACCCCCGGGTGATGTCTCCCGGCCCTGGTAGTAGCTCGGGGGGTAGTTTCTTGCTGAACTACAAGGACTCTCCCTGGAACGTGAACACAGTTTTAGACTGTCGGCTGGTGCTGAGCCTCAGTCACGGTTGGAAGCTCCTCTGCACTGTCCCCTCTATACATCGCAATCAGTCATGGATTAGGCTTGAGGATTTAGGTGAAGAGAAGACTAATCTTTTTTTGGAAGCTTTTGACTGGTTGGTCTACATCCGACCCTCCCATTTGTTGTACAGAAGCGAAGATCATTGCTTCTTCGAGTCCTACTTGTCCAGTCGGTTTGCTAGGCAGTTTGGGTACGATCAGCTGCATGTGGGCAATGCCGTCACTAGCTTCAGGTCCAGGGGCGGACTCATTGATGGAGCCAGAGGATGGCGGTATTTTATCATGGGTTGCACGGGAATAATCTTTATCGTGCCGGTCGTCACACTCTCCACGGAGCTGCGCATCCTCCATTCGTATGCCCAGTTCTATATGGCGATCAACACCTTCCATCGTGATTTTGACATGCGTGGAAGCTTTAGGGTGCCTTCTCCCAAGCCTGGGGGAAGAGTCGAAGTCCCCTCAGTTTCATCTGACGAGGGTGAGGGGTCCTTCACTCCGGATGAGCCTCTGGTGTTGGTGCCGAGGTGTGAAGTGCCTCCGCCTGCGGGGGCTTTGGCAGTCTCTGGGAAGCGAAGGGCTCCTGCTTCGAAGCAGACTTCCCCTCTCAAGAGGAAGAAGAAGACGGTTGCTCGTTCTCTTCGGATTCCTAGTATTGAGGCTCCTAGAGAGGAACCTGCTGTCTCCCCTGTTGGGGATGTCTCTTTGATTGGAGGTTCCTCGCCTTTCGGAGAAGGACCCTCAGTTTTGGCTGGCGATACCGGAGGACCCCTGCTTGAGTCTGCCATTGCTGCCACTGCCTCCGGTAGTGGAACGAAATTGCCAGCATGGCCGAGGCAAATGAGAGAATCTTTCCCTGGACCAGAACGGATGAAACTCATGCCGTGTCCGTGAGCATGCCTAGTGAGATTCTGGCTGACGAGCCTCGACTGCGTCTTGGTGAAGGCTCGGTAGAGCACCTGGCGGTGTCGGTAGGCCCACCCTCTTCTCCAGGTATGACAGTTCGCATTGCGTCATTAAGGCATGATTTAGCTACGTGGGCTGCAGATGCGACATATATACCGTTGGCTACGGGTAAATGTCATCTTTATGTCTCCTCTTAGAAAGATTACCATTATATTGATATCAACTTTCTTGTCCTCTTCTCAGGGGACTGCGTCCACGGGGAGTATAGCCTTGAAGCGCCTTCTGGCTCTGTTCGGGCTCCTAGCGATGATACGGAGGGGCCCGACTTCGAGGAGGAAGTATCTTCGGGGGCCAGCTCGCCCGGAGTGGTTTCGTCACCTCAAGAGGAGGACGAACCTGTTGTCGTAACCTCGCCTCTCGCGAGTATGCCGATGACTTCGACCGTCGTTGTCGCACCTCCTTCGGTCGCACGACCCGTCGAGGCGGCGGCTGTGGCCACCTCCTCTACAATCATTCCTGGAGGGGGACTCGCCAATATCGCGGCCACTCCTGGCGTCCAATAGGATCTAGTTGCGCTGACCGAGCAATACACCAGCCTCTTTTACACCAGTTTGAAAACGCTGATATCAATGGTGTGGGCGAAGAATCTAGACTTCGAGCGTCTGAAGAAGGCTTCTCAGTTTTTGATCGGGGCGGTTAGGGAGTTCGACGATTCTGGGGTAGCTGACGCCCTGGAGGCAATGGTTAATGGTTTGGAACAACCTATTAACGAATACTTGCAGCTGGCTCGGGGCAGCCTTGAAGCTGAGGTCCAGGCCAGATACGACCTCATGACTGCACGACTTACTAAACATCTGGAAAGCCTAGATGACTCCATCAAAGCACATAAGCTGGACATGGATGAAAGAAAAGCTGTCGTGGAGGAGGCTCTTGCTCTTCAGACGAAGTGCCAATCAGCGAGGGCCCGCAAGTTGAAAGAAAAACTCGCTCTGGCAGAGGAGTGGGCTTCTCAGACGTTGGCAGGTCTAGATGTAGCGACTGGTCGTCTGAGCACAGCGCAACGGGATCTGGAGCGTGCAGAAGCTGCCCGTGCTGGCTCTCTTTGGGCAAGGGCCGAACTGTCCTTTACGAACAATCCTGAGGCACGGCTGGAGCGTGCCCGCGCCGACGCCTTGGTTTCCAGGGATGAGAGGATAGCTGTACTGGTACAGCTGATTCGCGATCTGACCGCTCTTCCACAATGATGTACCCTTTCTTCTTTTTGCTTCCCGGATGTAATTCTGCTCTCTTTTGGGAATAAATAAAGCGAATCTTTTCTGACTTTGTGGGCCCATCATTTCAGAATATAAATGACAGGTTTGGACGAGAGTGATATCAGAGGTAGTATGGACGTGATAGACTCTCGATAAACCTTTAGCAGGACATATCTATTCATAGGTCATACGGACATGATAGAATATGACCCAACTAGTTTTGTTTTGGAAATAGTTTTGTCGGAATTGAGTTTCTCGCTATATTCCACTTGAGCAGAGGAGTTTTAAGTATAGTACCTTTTCAGAAATTTACCGTTGATAGGAGCCATTAACAGGTCTCCATTAGGCTGGACTAACCTGTAAGCGTCGTTTGAGAACGTTGTCTCGATCACATAAGGGCCTTCCCACTTGGGCTGGAATTTGCCTTTACTTTTGTGAGTAAGGATCATCGGCCTTCTTACGGCTAAAACTAGCTCGCCGATTTTGAACACTCTTTCCTTTACTTTATGATTGAAAGCTCTGGAAATGAGTGCTTGGTAGAGCGTGATGCGCTGTTGAGCTTGGAGGCGTTTCTCGTCTAATCCTTCTAGCTCTTGAATCCTTAACAGGTCATTCTTTTCTTGAGTCAGCTCATTAGTCACGGCTATCCTGAGTGACGGGATCTGGATTTCAATGGGGAGAACTGCTTCGCTCCCATAGACCAGCAAAAATGGGGTATAACCTGTCGGTATTCGTACCGTTGTGCGGTATGCCCAGAGATATTCGCCCAGCTTCTCATTCCAATCTCTCTTGTTTGAAGAGACGAACTTCTTCAAGAGTTTGATAATGGTTTTGTTGAAAGCTTCCGCCAAACCATTAGCAGCTGGATAATATGTCGTAGAGGCAATATTATGTATCCGATTTTTATCGTAAAATTGATGAAACGCTTGGCTGATGAACTGAGGCCTATTGTCATGGATTATCCTTCGGGGAATCCCAAAGCGATAAATGACGTGATGCTTGATGAAGCTGATTATATTAGACGCCTTTACCTCAGCAAGGGGGATCGCCTCTGCCCATTTGGAGAAGTAATCCGTGATAGCCAGTATGAACCGGTGATCTCTGAAAGAAGACGGGTGAATAGGACCAATGATATCCATACCCCATGCTTCGAAAGGCCAGGATGCAATTGTAGGATATAGATATTCAGACGGTTGATGTATGAAGTCTGCATGAACCTGACAGGCTCTGTATTGTCTTGCATAGTTGATTGCGTCTGCGATCATAGTGGGCCAGTAATAGCCCATTCTCCTGATACGATCCTGTAACTTAGGACCGGGTTGATGTGCTCCGCATACGCCGTCGTGAGCTTCCCGGATAATCTACTGTACTTCGTCGTCAGAGAGACATCTCAATAGCAATCTCTCGTAGGTCCGGCGATATAGGCATTATGAAGATGCATCAAAGTAGAAGCATAATGATCGTCTTTTGACGGATACTGCTTCTTTGGGGTCCTCCGGCAAGATTCCGTATGCGACAAAATCTATGAAGGGACTTCTCCAGTCTCTTCTTGGGGGATCTGTGTTCACAGCGTAGCTGCGTTCTATGTGAAAGTTGTTCTTCACACAGAATAAATCTCTGTTAAGAAGGATTACTGAATCCTGCCTTCTTATAGGAGTGGCTAAATCCGCAGCTAGACTGGCTAGGATATCAGCTTCCAGATTCTGAGATCGAGGTACATGCTCTAGGAAGAACCCTTTGAATGTCATGGCTATCTCGACCGTTGCTAGGTGATAGGGGATGAGGTCTGGATTTTGGACTTCATATATTTCTCTGACTTGATTGACGATAAGCAGAGAATCACCAAAAGCTTCCAGGGACTCGACCCCCAGCTCTTTGGCGACTTGGAGCCCGATTAGTAGAGCATTGTACTCTGCCACATTGTTGGAGCATGGCTCGCTAAGAGAATATGCTCGGTAGACGACGAGTTTATCAGGAGTGACCAGGACGATTCCTACCCCTGAAACCACGTTTCCCTTGGGACCAGTCCTGGAGGCGCCGTCGAAGAACAGTTGCCATGCGTCACTTTCCATTGCGGAATTATATTCTGCAACTTCGTCGGGAATGTCCTCGTATAATTTGGAGGCCTCCGGGATCGGATGAGCAGCTAGAAAGTCGGCCAGCGCTTGGCCTTTGATGGACTTCTGTGGGACGTATACCATGTCATATGGTGTTAACAGCATCGCCCAGGTCACGAGTCAGGAATTAAGAGCACTTGGCTTGCTCATCAGTACTCGAAGAGGGTTGATCCTGGAGATGATATGAATAGTTTGGCCGGTGACATAGTGCCGCGTCTTCTGGATAGCGAACATCAGAGCCAAGCATTCTTTCTCCACTGGGTAGTACCGGTGTTCGGCTCCGACCATCATCCTGCTGAGGTAGTAGATAGCCTGTTCATGACCCATATCGTTCTTCTGTGCGAGAAAAGCTCCTAGCGAATGATCCATCGCTCGAACGTACAGCAAGAATAGTCTTCCCATGACTGGAGGCACCAGAACTGGCGGACTGGTGAGGTAGCGTTTGATATCTCCGAACGCTCGCTGATAGGTTTCGTCCCATACGAAGGATACACCTTTCTTCATGAGATACGAAAAGGGCTGACATCTCCCCGAGAGGTTGGATATGAATCTCCGGATATAAGCCAGACTGCCTTGAAATCCTCGGAGTTCCCTCAGATTGCGGGGCGATCGCATTTCTACGATGGCCTGGACTTTGTCAGGGTCCACTTGGATGCCTTTGGTGGTGATGACAAATCCCAGGAATTTGCCACTAGATACACCCAGAAAGGACTTCGTAGGGTTCATCTTGAGTTGATGTTGGCGCATTAACTCGAATACCGTCCTCAAGTCTTGAATGTGATCATCTTTGAGGTGGCTCTTAATGGCTATGTCGTCCACGTAACATTCTACTATTTTGCGTAAATGCTCATGGAATATGTTACTCATAGCCCATTGGTATATAGCCCCGGCGTTCTTCAATCCGAAGGGCATGACCGTATAGCAATATACCCCCAACGATGTCCGGAAGGCAGTGTGCTTCTCGTCTTCGGGATGCATCTTGATCTAATTGTATCCTGAGAATCCGTCCATGAAAGACATGCGTTCAAAACCGCAGGTGTTATCGATTATGATGTCCGTGATGGAAAGAGGGAACTCATCCTTGGGGCAGGCTGTATTTAGATCTCGGTAATCGATGCAGATACGTATTTTCCCATTCTTCTTCATGACTGGGACAACGTTGGCGACCCAGTCTGGATGTTGTTCTTCCCAGATGAAACCGCAGGCTATCAACTTCTTGACTTCAGCTTCGATGGCGTCCATCATATCCGGGCGGAACCGGCGTTGGTGCTGCTTCACAGGTTTTGAATCGGTCAATATGTTGGGTTTGTGAGTAGCCACCTTTGGGTCAAGGCCCGACATGTCCTCATAATTCCATGCAAAGACGTCGATATACTCTTTTATCAGCTGGATAACTTCTTCCCTTTCAGCTGGAGAAAGATTGTTACTGATAAATATCGACTTTGGCAAAAGTTTACCCCCAACATCAACCTGGATAACTTTATCTTTGGTGGGAGGTTCCCTTTGCTCGAAACAGAATTCTCACTGCGTATCCATTTGTTGGGCCCAAGAGTCATTCTCAAACAGTTTAGATTCTTGTTCGTCTGATTCGAAGGAATCTGCCACTACCATATTCACTGATAATGTTTGTTCGAGAGCCTCAGGTGAGTCAGAGGACGACGAGCCATTTTGAGAAGTGAAGAAGATATCCTCGTCCGACTTAGAGGAGGTGGCATACCCCAACCCGAAATGAGTTCGTTGATAGTAGGGGTCGCCGCGCAGCGGCGTTCATCTGCCTCTTCCGTAGTTGAGGCCTGGCTTCCGCTCCAAGTCGTAGCCCATGTTTTGCATGATCCTCAACGCTTGCGAGCTGTATCGGTGAACTTGCATTTTTCCAGCATCGTCATTGAAAGGATCTTCCTGGATAGCCGGTTGATTGCGCATGCGGCCGAAGACTATTGATCGCTAGCTGCTGCAGGTAGGAGGGACAATGAAGATAGACTCCTCATGTGGTCCATACATCATGACGAAGTTGGATGATGATGCTACTTCCCAGACATACGGACGGTAGGAGTTCATAACTTCCAAGAATTTTTGTGCTATGGGCTCTACCTCGCCACGGGGAGTGGATTCCTGATTTGGAATTTGAGCGTCAATATACTGGAAAATAGGATGTTTATTATCATCTGGAACTCCGTTCCTGGTTGCATTTACAACGGTCGGCTGCCTGTTGCGCCGAAGGTTGATGACCAAGGGTGGAGGCTTCTGGTTCAAAGTGATCACTAGAGGATCACTCTCTTTTCCTGACTTGGTCTTGTTCAGGTGAATAGCCATGGGCTCCATGGCTTTTGGACGAGTAGTTCGTCCTTTCACCCTGATTGACAGCGGTAGTGCGGCAGAGGGTTCTTCTGGCTCCCGGTGGGATTCCTTCTTTGTCTCGCCTGACACTTCTTTCGTGTGGTCTTGAGAGTACAACACGGCATCGGAATAGTAGGATTCTACTCCTTTAAACGGGTTTAGGTCAGCAACCTTCATTTGTACTGTTCCTTGGGGGTCTACATATTTAAGATATTGATGTAGAGTTGAAGGAACGATGTTGTGGTCATGGATCCACGGTCTTCCCAGCAAAATATTATAGGATACCTCTGAATCGATGACGTAACAGGTGGCCACCAATCTGAGGTTGCCAATCTGGATCCTCAGGCAAATATTTCCCAATGGCTTACTTCTTCCGGCATTGAAACCCACGATTGTAGTGGAGGTGTAAGCCAATTCGCTGGTAGGAATCCTCAGCGGTCTGAGCAGACTGTGAGGGATAATGCTTATCGACGATCTCGGATCTATGTGAATCCGATCGACCTCCACGGAACTGACATACCCGGTGTAATAGAGGGGCCTGTCATGCTTGTTATATTTTAACAGCATGTCGTCTTGAGTGAAAGTGATATTTGGGACCACTTCCATTACACTGTGGTATTAAGGACATGCCACCGGTTCTTCGTCGGAGGACTTGAGCTGGGTCAAGCATGCCTCCGCCTGCATCAGTGCTTCACTCAGGGCTAGACGAGTGTCTTGGGAGAGCCTGAGTAGCTCGAAGATGGATAGCCTGGCTGGTGTATTAGCCAGTTGGGCCAGTATGTCGAAGTTGTATGGCTTCTCTAAACCTTTGTTTGGAATGTTTTCACAGGTTTATCAAAGTGAACTTCTCTTTGCTTTCCCTTGTCCGCCGGAGTTGGTTTTGAAGGACCGACATCTGGTACGATGGGGCCTGGTCCTGAAGGTTTGGTAGCTGAAGCGTCCGCCGGTGCATCTTCCTGACTTGCTCCGTAGTCGTTGAGGTAGGCTTTCCCTGAACGGGTTGCAGCAAATACCTCGTCTTCGTCTGATGGCGAAGAAGTTACGACCATATGGCATGGTTTGCATTTGGAGCTCTTTCTAGACGTAGCCTTAGTAGCTTTAGTCTCCTCCTCGAGCTCTGACACCAAATCTGAATGAACCCACATAATCTCGCCCTGCCGGGTGGTTAGGGGTACCAGGTCATGATTTTGACCCCTAGCTGGAGGGAGATTGATGATGTTCATCGTGGTCCAGGAAATGGGTGTGACACCGTCCGAGACTTCTTGGAAAGGCAGATTGCCAAACCGCAGAGAGATCATGTTGGCCGTGACCGTCTTCTCAGTGTTGTGCAGAGTGATGGCCTTAGCATCGATCAAACCCTGGATCTTCCTTTTCAGTATGTAACACGCCTTTGTCGGGTGGTGCACGTATCTGTGGAAGATGCAGTATTTGGGGTCGTTAGTACTGCCGCTTCTTGGGGCCGTCTTAGCTCCGGAAGGGTGATCTTGCCACTTTTGACGAGACACTCGAATATACTTGGGATATCGTCGTCATCGAAAGAGTAGACTTCGACGGACCTGGAGGTCCCGGGTCTCGCTTGTGCGGTTGTCGTAGTCTTTTACCTGGCCGTATTGATCGCCAGAGCTTCTTTTCCTTTGGAGCTGCGAGGATGGTCGCTGCTGAAAGATGACCTTTTGCCTCTGTCAGAGGCGGAGATCATGATGCCATTGTCGCACGCCTTGCGACTGTTGCCTTCGGCGGCCACTGCCGAGATGATGAACGAGGGCCAGTCATGGAACTGATATGGTCCTGTAAACACCGAGACTACGGGAAGGAGGTTCTTCCTGCAAATGTCTACTAACGCAGAGTCTGGAACTCCTGGAGGCATCTGTAAGGTGGCCTGACGAAAACGTTCGACGAAGGTGCGAACGTCTTCCTTTTTCCTCTGCTTGACTTCGATGAGAGAGGACATAGACATGTCCATTCCTCCCTCGTAGAATCGCGTGAAGAATAAAGCTTTAAAGTCTTCGAAGGAAGTAATACAGTTGTCCGCCAAGCTACGGTACCACTGATAGGCTACTCCTGAGAGGCAGCCTTTGAACACCCGAGTGAGGAGGACGTCGTTCCCTTGTAGCAACACCGTCATCATACTGAAATAGTTCATGTACTGACTTGGTGATGTTTTCCCCTCGAACAGAGCCATAGTCTGAGGTTTGTACCTCGGAGGGAAAGGGACCTCTTCCCAGATAGCTGGGTAAGGCTGGTTGATTCCTAGTTTCTTGAGCTGATCTTTGTGCTTCAAGGCGTCAAACTGGGCTTTCAACTCCCGTACTGCCTGCATCGGATTTTCATTTGGAAGCGGGACTACGATGTAGTACGAAGTTGGTTGCAAGCTAACTCCAACGGGAGGTAATATATTCTCCGAGTGAGGAAGCGGAGGAACTACTGACTGTTGATCTAGAGCAGGCTCTTGGCTCAGGTTGGATGGTGGCAAGTCCACCCCCACACGTATCTGAGTTAGCGGGACCGATGCTTGAGCCATGGCAGTTGCGTGCTGAGTTAGCATCATCTGGTGCATGTTCTCCATTATGGATTGCATTTGTTCCAGAGATGTCTCCAGTATAGTGATGCGTTGTTCCGCGTTTCCTGACGGCGAAGCTTCCTCGCGTTCATCTTCAACGGCATAAACTCCCATTTTCCTAGGCATCGTCGAAGGATGCGTATAGGTTGCTGCAGAAGTCGACTCTATACTCTCAGTATTTGATTCGGTAGAATGGCGACCCCCAGCGTCAGAATCAGAGGAGTACAAAGTCAGTTGTTGTGACCTCGAACGAGTGTTCTGGAATACCCCATCTTCAGTGTCTCTGAGGAGCATGTTGGATCTTCTTCGGCTCGGAGTTCTAGAGGATGGACGTCTTGAGCCTGAGCTTCCTCCAGGTATATGCGAAGCCATGTTCACGGATGCATGCGTGGGCACTTTATCCTGGAAAGACAAAAAGTAGCTTAACCGGTCGAAAACTGACCGTTTTGCTTTAAAACAGCAGCAGTCAATCACAATCTTATGACTATTACAACATTGCTCGCCAGGGGTCGTAATAGACATGTTGGAAGGTCCCCTCTCCTTACGCTTCTGGATTAGATATTTGCGCAAGTCAGGAGAAGTAGAAGAAGAAGACGACGGCTTGTTCCTCATGTTCCCACCAGTGGGCATACGGAGATTGGGCACCATGGTTCTCCCTGTGCCACCTGTGTACAATAGGTTGGCCATCTGGGTGGCGGATAATCCCCGGGGAGGGTGTCTTTCCGTAACCTGAGCTTGCTTTACGCCGTGGGACTTCGCCTGGCGTAATTTATGATCAGACTGGCTTAAAGCTGAAGAGGTTCTCAGTCGGCCATCGGCTTCCCGTGTAATCCGGAGAGTAGGCAGATTGCTCCCTCGCTGGCGTAAAGGCCAAGAAGTTGAGTACTCTATCGTTTGCTTTCCCTTGCGGAGATCACAGCGCTTATCTGGTTCCCCATAGAGGTCAGATGTTGTCTTGCGCACGGAGCGTGATTTGTACTTCCGATTTGGCGCTGAGGCATCATCAGAAGTTTTGTCTGTACCGCGCGTAGCGGGAGACTGGCTTCTACGTGTAGAGCGTAGTGGATACTTCTGGGTTAGCGCTGAGGCTTTGCCCGAAGTTTTGTCTGTACCGCGTATAGCGGGAGACTGGTTTCTACGCGTAGAGCATAGTGGATACTTCTGGGTTAGCGCTGAGGCTTTGCCCGAAGTTTCGTCTGTACCGCGCGTAGCGGGAGACTGAATTTTACGTGCGGGGCACAGAGAGAGCAATGCTACAACCTCATTGGTCGGAGAGACCGGAGAGATCGGAGAAATTGGAGAGATCGGAGATTCTATAGGAATGGTAGAGGATGTCTTGGGCATCCAGACCTTGCGCAGCTTCCTGTTGTCTTAGACGGAGAGAGGGTGAGAGCTACCCCCGGTTTGAAGCATGTCTTCGTAGGCAGACTGGTCGAATTGGACGACCAGTGTCTTCTTCACGGTTCCTACAGATACCGCATCTTGTTGAGCAATTACTTCCTCATCAGAAGAGAAAGACGTCCCCAGCAGAGTCGCCAACTTGTTTGTGGTGGAAAATGAAAGAATGAAGATGTATTCAAGATGGGGTTTACACAAAATCCGCCTTTTTTGGTTTACAAACAAACTTGTACAATTTGATCCTATACGAGGATATGGAAGTACAATTTATTTAATCTGGGTAAATATTGCTATAGGTGTCTGATCTGCAGTCGATCACTTTAGCCCTTGGACCACACGATGTTGAAGAAGTGTCGTGGAAGACAGGTAGCAGCTTCGAAGGTTGTAGAAGAGGGTGGATGCACGATGCCAAAGTCGTCGATCCCTACTCTTTTGCCTGAGCTCCGGGTTCTCTCTCTCTCTCTCTCTCTCTCTCTCTCTCTCTCTCTCTCGACCGTTGGATCTGGTACTGGATCTCTTGATCAGTTTTTAGACCTAACTTCTTTGACCCTCTAATTTGTCGACCTTTTTTCCTCATTGATAGAGGTCTCTATTTATAGAGTTTTGGTGACAGTGACCACTCCGTCGGTGTAGAAACCGAGGAGTGGAAAGTACAGCACCCTTTTATACGACGGTTTAAAATAACCAATGCCTGAGTATAGATGACCTTTTGAGTGAGCATGTGACGCGTGTCCAACTAAGGGGACAAAACGCATATATCTGCTGCGAAGATCATGGCGTAGAAGCCACGTAGGTAGGTATCTCTCGTGTAGAAGAGGTTGGCGTAGAAGCCAAATGACTGTCACCATGGCATAGAAGCCAAGTAGTTATCAAACCGACATAGAAGCCGAATAGACGTAGAAGACGAATAGGCATAGAAGCCGAGTAGGCGTAGAAGCCGAGTGGTCATAGAGGCCGAGTGGGCGTAGAAGCCGAGTGAGCACAGGAGCTGAATGGGCGTAGAAGCCGCTGCGTACCGTGCCAGAGTGCTGATGTGGATGTCTTAGCCGGAATTACGGCTTTTGAAGATATAATCAAATCTCTTGCATTAAATGCCGAGATTTGCCACCATCATGTGCATTAAATGCGGAAGCATGTTTTGAAGGTCTGCAGCCCTTCTGTACATCCGTCGCAGAGACGTGCCTCGAGAAAATGTCATCGCTCTGTGCATTAGACGTAGAGACGTGCCTCGAGAAACTGTCACCGCTCTATGCATTAGACGTAGAGACGTGCCTCGAGCCCCATACGAAGTGCAGCTTTTGATGTAGCAGGCGGTTTGTCTACTACGGAGCATAAACAGCTCATGTCTGCCTGTGTAAAATAAGGCAGCGTATCCCTTCGTGCACGTAAAAGCAGTTTACGCAAAGGAGATGGCGGTAAATGACAGCCTGGGTTGCAGTGCTGTGCCATCATTATAGCCGTCGTCTGGGTAGCCGAGCAGTATCCCTTTGTCAGAAGTCCAGACGTCAGGTTCATTGCAGGATCTGACAGGTTCATTACAGGATCTGACAGGTTCACTTCAGAGAATACGAAGTGTCTCTCGTACACTTTAAAGCTGCGTTGAAAGAGGATGGGTTTTACGCCCAGGAGTCGATGAAGCACCCTGTTTACGCTGAAGCGGCTTGGACGCACTGCCTTACGCGGATGGTCCTTTGAGCTTATATTTCACGCTGTGTTTAGCAGAAAAAGCTTTGTTGTACGCTTGATGGTTCTGAAGGCCTCTGTCTACGCTGCTCTGCATCAATATGCTACGTATAGCCATCCGGCGCATTTTTTATGCTTCTACAGAGCTTATCAGGAGTAACCAGGACAATTTCTACTCCCGAAACTACGTTTCCCCTGGGACCAATCCTGGAGGCACTATCGAAGAACAGTTGCCATGCATCACTCTCCATTGCGGAATTATATTCTGTAACTTCGTCAGGAATATCCTCGTACAGTTTGGAGGCCTCCGGGATGGGATGAGAAGCTAGGAAATCAGCCAATGCTTGGCCTTTGACGGACTTCTGAGGGACGTACACCATGTCATATGGTGTTAATAACATCGCCCAAGTCGCAAGTCAGGAATTAAGAACGCTTGGCTTGTTCATCAGTACTCGACGAGGATTGACCCTGGAGATGATGTGAATGGTTTGGCCTGTGACATAGTGCCGTATTTTCTGGATAGCGAACATCAGAGCCAAGCATTCTTTCTCTACTGGGTTGTACCGGTGTTCGGCTCCGACCATCATCCTGCTGAGGTAGTAGATAGCCTGTTCATGGCCCACATTATTTTTTTGTTCGAGAAGAGCTCCCAGAGAATGATCCATCGCTCGAATGTACAGCACGAATGGTCTTCCTATGACGGGAGGCACCAGAACTGGCGGACTAGTGAGGTAGCGTTTGATATCACCGAACGCTTGCTGACAGGCTTCGTCCCATACGAAGGATACACCTTTCTTTATGAGATGAGAAAAGGGCTGACATCTTCCAGAGAGGTTGGATATGAATCTCCGGATATAAGCCAGACGACCTTGAAATCCCCTGAGTTCTCTCAGATTACGGGGCGGTCGCATTTCTAAGATGGCCTTGACTTTATCAGGGTCCACTTGAATGCCTTTGGCGGTAATGACAAATTCCAGGATTTTGCCACTAGATACCCCCAGAAAAGACTTTGTAGGATTCATTTTGAATTGATGTTGGCGCATCAATTCAAATACTGTCTTCAAGTCTTGGATGTGATTATCCTTGAGGCGGCTTTTGACAGCTACATCGTCCACGTAACACTCCACTGTCTTGCATAAATGCTCATGGAATATGTTACTCATAGCCCGTTGGTACGTAGTCCGGGCATTCTTTAATCCGAATGGCATGACCGTATAGCAATATACCCCCAGTGGCGTCCAGAAGGCAGTGTGCTTCTCGTCTTCAGGATGCATCTTGATTTGATTGTATCCTGAGAATCCGTCCATGAAAGACATACGTTCAAAACTGTATGTATTGTCAATCATGACGTCTGTGATGGGAAGAGGAAACTCATCCTTGGGGCAGGATGTCGAAGTTGTACGGCTTCTCTAAACCTTTGTTTTGAATATTTTTCATAGGTTTGTCAAAACGCACTTCTTTTTGCTTCCCTTTGTCCGCCGAAGTTGGTCTCGAAGGACTGGAGTCTTTACAGAAGAAGAAAAAGAAGATGGCTTGTTCCTTCTGTTCACATCAGTGGGCATACGGATGTTGGGAACCATAGTTTTCCCTGTGCCACCTGTATACAACAGGTTGGCCATCTGAGTAGCGGATAATCCCCGAGGAGGGTGTCTTTCCGCAACTTGAGCCTTCTTTACGCTGAGGGGCTTCTCCTGGCGTAATTCGGGCTGGCGTAAAGCCGAGGAGGTCCTCAGTCGGCCGTTAGCCTCTCGCGTAATCCGGAGGGCTTGCAGATTCTTTCCTTGCTGGCGTAAAGGCCGAGAAGTTGAGTAGTCCGCCGCTTGCTTTTCCTTGCATAGATTGCAGGGATCATCTGCTTTTCCGCGGAAGGTAGATGTATTTTTACGCAAGGAGCACGTTTGGTACTTCTGATTTGGCGCTAATGTCACCCCCCAGTCCCAAAAATACCGAGGAACTGGACACGTGGCAATGGCCAGCAGCATGCAACGATGGACAAACCCAATTTAATGGATCCATCGGCATACTTAAGCTGTAATATAGGTCTAAAACAATAGGTCATAATACTAATCTCATCCACACATAGAATAATAAGAACAACAGCAAATAAAGGAAAGTACATCAAAGTCCAGTCACAGCAGAGTATGTCGGGGAACAACCCGATAAAAAGTCTAAACACTGGTTCATCAGACCAGAACAAAGGAGTCCAAAATAAAGTATCTGATGAGTACAATATCATAAGCTCAAGTAAAGTCTTTAGCCATCACCTCTGCTTCTATGTTAGGTTCTCCTTCAGCAATAGCTCCTGGTACAACTTCAGCTCCTGTCCCGTAAACCTCGGGATAATGCTCTTCTGCTAAACCTGGGGACATCATCCATTCCAGGTCCTCAGGGGACATAGCAAGGTACAGAAATCACAAGCCAAAAGTAATGCAGTGAAATATAAAATGAAATGAGCAAGGTAACTACATAACCATTTATGTGAAAATGCAACTGAGAGCAACACTAGTACCCAGGCTGAGACTGCTACAAGCTCTGTGTCGGGGAGCCGGTAGCAGCAATATCTAGTAGTGGTCTAGCTCTGCTCGAGAGTCTACAACCTCACAATAGTAGTATATATATATAGAACAGCCTGTAGCCTGTGTGTCTCTCCCCACCCAATGTAACTACACGTCTCATGTCCATGTCACGTGAGATCAGAGCTAATGCAACAGTCATAATCTAAGAGTATAATACTATGTCCATCCTGTATCCTATACAGAATCACCTTGAATATCTCAGGAAGATTCTGTCAATGTATGGTGTCAAGTGTCCTAGGTTATGGTGTACTTGATAAACAAGCACAAGAATATAAAGGGTCTCGAATGTCCATCACTAAATGTCATACACAACTCCGCGTACGGGGTTGGCACCCGACTGTAATCGGACACTAAGTATGCCATACGGTCCTAGGTTATATCATGTACACTAGTCACAAAAAATAGAACAATAGAACAAAATAAACAATTAGACTGAAATTTATGGCAAGGTACACTTGCCTGGGATTGGAATATCAGTGGCGGTCCTTGTAACAGTGGGTTCAGCAATAACTCCTCCAAAAGCTGAAATGAACATTACCAACATACTCAGAACATAAGAAATAGTTAGAAATGCCTGTCCTTAAGTCCAGTTTGGACACAAGGGCAAAAACGACATTTCTAGTCCAAAGCGGGTCCATGTGTAGGTCGCTTTGTACCGAAAACCGGGTCAGGGTCAAAAGTCTCTAAATTAGTCCAACTTAGTGTCAACAGGTCAGAAACGTCGATACGAACCCAACGGAACTTCCAGAATTGGATTCCGATGAGCCATTCTCAAAATCGCCCGTCAGGTGGAGCCTGTGGGGCCCACGACACACGATTTTCCAACGTTCTCAGAATCAAACCAAACTTGACCCACAGGACCAACGTATTGCTATAAGTCAGATGGCGCAAGTTTCGTCTCGATCTGACGTGTATACACTAAGTTACAGCTAATTACAGAAAAGTCGGATACGGGGTGTTGTCCGCGGATACGTACTGATTTCGGTGTGCACGGACATCCGAATCAGCTTCTGCGGAAGTTCGCACGTCCGTATCTACGATGCTCACGTGTCGGTGAAGACCGCACGTGACCAAGTCGTCCCGTTTGGCGGGGCGTACTCGATTCCGGGGTGAAACAGGGCTTAGTTTTTCCTGTTTTTGGATCGCGGTGTGCGATCACCACAGGACGCGATGCCCCGAGCGGGTTGTACGGGCACCGAGAGGGTCTTACAGGCTACGCGAAGAAATTTACGATATATGAAACAGATCTACGGTTCAAAAGTTATGGGTACCTGAACTGGCTAGAAAAACCAAGTACAAATCGTGTCCGACACGCGTCTTGAACAAGGGCTGTGTCCTGTTCTGGGGTTGCCGTGTCCGCTCGTATCCAGACTCGTACTCACGTTCTGGGTCGTGTCCGTGTCTGATCTGGACGGAGGTGCTCGGCTCGGCGGAGTCTGGCAGCACTGACAGGAGGCAGACCGGCCGGAGGCAGCGGCTCCTGGGCTCGGGTCGGCCGTGTCCGGGTGGTTTGATCGGAGGGGAGGCGACTGCGGCTTGGCTGGTGGTGTGGCAGGCTGCTGGAATGGTGAGGAGGTCCGGCGGACAGGTCCGGGATGTCTAGGCGGAGATGAGGGTTCTGCGGAGGATGGCGTCGGCTCCGGCACGGCAGAGGGAAGAGGTGAGGGCTGGAGATGAGAAGAAGGGGGTTTTTCGGCCGGCTGCTACGGCTTTTATAGCGGGATTGAGGAGGAGAAGAGCCGGAGGTTGCCGGAAGGGGAAGAGAACAGGTCGCCGGGTCCGGGGAAGCTGAACCGAGGGGGTCTCCGGCGGCCACGGCGGCGGAAACGGCCGCCGGAGAAGAAACGTCGCGGCTGTACAGATTTTGGGGGTTAGGGTTTGGTAATGGGTCGGATCGGGTCTTGGCGGGTCGGGTCTGACCCGGATCCGACCCGCTAAGGGTTGGGCCGGTTCGGTTTGATCAAACCGGCCGGTCCGGTTCAGTTTAAACAATGGTTTGGTTTGGTTTGGTTTTTCTTAATTAATTTGATTTACTTTATCAGTTAAATTTTACAATAGTTTTTAATGATTTAGAAATTCATCCGGGGTCCAATAAATTCCCAGAAAAATACTCCATGCTCGGTTTTTAATTTTACACTAGAAAATATAATTTTCATCACATTTTAATATTATTTAATATCTTTTAAAAATTCATTTTAAATTAGAATACCCTAGTTTATTGGTTCTAAAAATACAGAAAATTGTTAATTAAATTCAGAAAATTAAATTTAAAAATTCTTAAAAATTTTAGGTGATTACAATCTACCCCCCTTAAGAAAATTGCGTCCTCGCAATTTAAAGATTAAACTACTAACAGAACAGAACTTCAGAAATTAAAATTTACTTAAGGTATACCTGCATCCTCGAATAAGTGGGGGTATTTCTGTCGCATGATATCTTCCCTTTCCCAGGTAGATTCACCAGGTGAGTGTTGCTTCCATGCCACACGAACCAGTTTAATTGTATGCCCTCGCAATGCCTTCTTGCTGGTTCCGAGTATACCCACCGGTTGTTCTTCATATCTCAAGCTTGGGCCGACGGCGATCTCAGAATGATCCACTATGTGACTTGGGTCAGTCACATACCTTCTCAATTGTGAGACATGGAATACATCATGCACTCCCTCTAAAGATGGAGGTAATGCAAGACGATATGCCACCTCACCAATGCGCTCCAGAATATCAAAGGGCCCAATGTACCTTGGACTCAACTTGCCTCTGCTCCCAAAGCGAATGGTTCCTCGAGTAGGTGAAATCCTCAGGAATACATGTTCTCCTTCCTTGAACTCCAGTGGACGTCGGTGTGTATTAGCCCAATGCTTCTGTCTGTCCTGAGCTGCACGAAGATGATTCTGGATTTGCTTCACCTTCTCTACAGTTTGCATTACCAACTCTGGTCCCAAAATTTGACGCTCTCCAACGTCACTCCAGCATATTGGCGATCTGCACTTCCTACCGTATAACGCCTCGAAAGGTGCCATCTTGATGCTTGCCTGGTAACTGTTATTATATGAGAACTCTACCAAATGCAAATGATCTTCCCAAGACCCTCCAAAGTCTAACATACAGGATCTCAGCATATCCTACAAGATCTGAATTGTACGCTCTGATTGACCATCTGTCTAGGGATGATAGGCAGTGCTGAATTTTAGTCTGGTGCCAAGACTCTCTTGCATGCTTCGCCAGAAATGAGAGGTGAACCTCGAATCTCGGTCTGATACGATACTAACCGGCACTCCATGCAATCTTACTATTTGTCTCATATACATGTCGGCTAGTATCTCCGTGGACTGTCCAACTCTAAACGGCAAGAAGTGTGCTGACTTAGTGAGTCGATCCACAATAACCCATACCGCATCTTTTCCGCTGGGGCTCCTTGGAAATCCTGTGACGAAGTCCATGGTGATATGTTCCCACTTCCATTCTGGTATGGGAAGCGGCTGCAACATTCCTGCAGTCCTCTGATGCTCGGCTTTCACTTATTGGCAGACTAAGCATTTTGCTACAAATCTGGAAATCTCTCTCTTCATTCCATGCCACCAATAATACTGCCTTAGATCTCGATACATCTTTGTTCCTCCTGGATGAACAGAGTATATGGAGCTATGCGCTTCAGTCATTAGCTCCTGTCTCAGTTCTCCATTTGGAACATATAGACGATCTCCGCACCTTAATGTACCATCCTCATGTATGCGAAGTCCCGTCTGCAAGCCTACTTCTGTCTTCTCTTTGAGTCTTTGAAATCTTGCATCAGTGGGCAAAGTTTCCTTAATCCTTTCCACGAGCGATGACTTCACTTCCAGATTAGCCAGCAAGCCACTCTGTCTTGGTAGAATAACCTCTATCTGAAGCTTTTGTAGATCTCTCAATAGCTCAGGCTGCATTGTCAAGAAATAAGCTATAGGCTTCCTGCTAAGTGCATCTGCTACTACATTCGCCTTCCCTGGGTGGTACTGCAGATCTATATCAAAGTCCACCATTAACTCAAGCCAGCGTCTTTGCCTCATGTTAAGCTCCTTCTGAGTATATACATACTTCAGACTTTTGTGATCAGTGAAGATCTCCACCTTCTCTCCATAAAGATAATGCCTCCAAATCTTCAGTGCAAATATTACAGCAGCTAGCTCCAGGTCATGCGTTGGGTAGTTCTTCTCATGGACCTTCAACTGTCTCGATGCATAAGCAATAACTTTGCCGTATTGCATCAAAACACATCCTAGGCCACTACCTGACGCATCGCTATAAACAACAAAACCGCCTGACCCTGAAGGAAGAGTCAAGACTGGTGCTGTTGTTAGACGCCTCTTTAATTCTTCAAAGGCCATCTGACATTCTTCTGTCCATGCAAAGTCCTGATCCTTCCGTGTCAACTTCGTTATTGGCTCCGCAATCCTTGAGAAATTTTCTACGAACCTTCTGTAATATCCAGCAAGTCCTAGAAAACTCCTCACCTCAGCAACTGATGTTGGTGTAGGCCAAGTCTCAATGGCAGCAATCTTCTCTGGATCAACTGGCAGTCCTTCTCCTGAGATAATATGTCCTAAGAATGGCACCTTATCCATGCAAAACTCACATTTACTGAGCTTAGCATAAAGCTTTTCCTGCCTCAACGTCTCTAGCACGATTCTGAGATGCTCCTCGTGCTCTTCGTGGCTTTTGGAATATACCAGAATGTCATCGATAAATACCACCACGAATTTATCCAAGTATTGATAGAAGACTCGATTCATCAAGCTCATGAACACAGCAGGCACGTTGGTTAAACCAAACGGCATAACTAAGAACTCATAGTGTCCATACTTGGTCCTGAAGGCTGTCTTCGGGATATCTTCCTTCCTCACCCTAATCTGGTGATAACCGGATCTCAGGTCAATCTTTGACAATACCCTAGCTCCACTCAATTGATCAAATAAGTCATCAATGCGGGGCAAGGGATACCGGTTCTTAATGGTCACAGCATTTAACGCCCTGTAATCAATGCATAGGCGAACTGTTCCATCCTTCTTCGGTACAAAAAGTATAGGTGCTCCCCAAGGTGAAACACTGGGCCGGATGAAACCTTTCTCTAGAAGTTCATCAACTTGCTTCTTCAACTCTACTAACTCCTTAGGGGCTAGTCTATAAACCGTTGAAGTGATCGGTTTTGCTCCTGGAGTTAAGTCTATGGTGAATTCTATTTTCTGATCAGGTGGTAGACCTGGAAGATCATCGGGAAATACATCCACAAACTCTGATATAACTCTTGGGTAACTTGACTCCCCTTCTACAGTCAATACCCTAAGAGTTGGCTGAACCCCTTGTTCCACAGCTCCTCGAAGAAATTCAAACTCTGAGTGTCCAGGTGGTCTGAATATAACTTTTCCAAGCCGACAATCAAGAGTAGCATGATACTGACTTAACCAGTCCATACCAAGTACCACATCATAGTCAGGCATAGAAAAGATCAGAAATTGGGCTCGCATTTCTCTCCCGCAGACTACTACTGAGCATGATCTACAGATATCGCTAACAGGTATGATTCCACCTCCCGTAAGAATTCTCTTAGTCTTCGGAAGGGTGC
Source organism: Iris macrosiphon (assembly GCA_036927795.1). NCBI lineage: Eukaryota > Viridiplantae > Streptophyta > Magnoliopsida > Asparagales > Iridaceae > Iris > Iris macrosiphon. The sequence goes on from JAYESA010000005.1 coordinate 104,599,979, forward strand.
AGTAGCTACTCTATGGGTGGCTACGAAGTTAGCAGCTATAAATGAGTGCGATGCCCCAGAATCAAATAAAGCTACAGCAGGTAATAAAGCTACTAAGATGGTACCTGCTATAACTTCTCCTGCAATAGCTTCTTCCTGAACAGCCAATGCAAAAGCCTGACCTCGTCCCTGTGCTGGTCCCCTCTGCTGACGAGCCTGTTGGAATAGTGCTGCTTGAGGTGGCAATGGAGGTCTTGGCTGATATCCTCCTGGAGCTGGTGGTCTGACTCCTCCAACTCCCGTCTGCTGTGCTCCCACTGCTGGATAATCTGGCCGTGGTGCAGGTAGAGCTAGTCGTGGTGCTTCCTCTCGGCGTGCTGTGCAGTCCCTGGATAGATGCTGGTTGGAGCCACAAACCAGGCACAGTCCCAATTTGCGTCTGCACTCCTTTTCAATGTGACCCAACTTGCCGCAGAAATGACAAGTAGGCAGGGTTCTTGGTGCTGCTCTCTGCGGTAGATTCCTTTGGAGTCGCTTTGCAGAATCCCTTGTGCTGCCTTGGATGGTACTGAGGTAAATGGTCGCTTCAGGCTTGACTCCCTCCTGGTGACGCGCTCCATGCATCGTGCCACAGCAAGAACGTCATTGTACGATGTAGGGGCAACAGATCCAATCAACCTCTGAAGCTCGAACCTGAGTCCATCAAAGAATTTCTCCGCCTTCTCTTCTTCGGTAGGAATTAGAGAAGGGGCGAAACGACTCAGGCGAATGAATTCAGCATTATACTCCTCCACCGTCATGTTGCCCTGGATGAGACGGTTGAACTTATCTCGGAGTTCTGATCTAGCAACGGCTGGGATATACATCTCTTGGAAGAGTCTGAAGAACTCCTCCCAAGTGACTCGGTCATGTCCGAGCCTCCTCTCTTCAGCTAACCACCAGTGGTGCGCGTTGTCCGTCAGTTGCATTCGGACAGCAGTCATCCATCTCTCCCGCGGAAGTTCAGCTGCTTGCAACTGATGTTGTGTATTTGTGAGCCACTCATGCATTTCAGTTGGTCCTTCCTTGCCTGAAAAGGTACGGGGCTTGAGTTGACGGAAATCAGTGATAGATCCCGTAGCTGGTCGCCTAGCTTGTGGGTTTGCCTGCTCCAATGCATTTACTAGGCTGTTTCTCAGGTTCTCTGCCTCTTGACGCTGCGCCTCCTGTTGAACTTGTTGTTGAGCTTGCATCATAGCATAAAACATCTGGAACATTTGCTGCCCATCCATTGCTTGTCCTGGTGGGAAGACAGGCATCTGTGGAGTAAACTGTGGCGGAGGTGGGATATCATCACGCCTGAACCTTGAGTTATGTTGCTCAGCTTGTCCACTTTGTGAGGATTGACCTCTGTTCTCTGGTGTAACTCCATCACCATAGGTAACTACAGCATCTTGTGGTGTAAAAGGAATTTCATCTCCACTTCTTGGATCCATCTTTCTGTATCCAAAATAAACCTTATGAGAACGTTTTAGCAGAGTCAAGCAGGATGCAAATCAAGTACTTAATTCAAATGCGATATTGAGTTTCAAAAACGATTCAACAAATATGGATGAGATCCTATAATCTATCCTATCCTTTTACAGGTTTGTTTGGCCCCTAAGTTGAGACCAAACAATTTGTCGAGGACCTGCATGGGCCACCACAAAAACCATGTCACGCCCCAGTCCCAAAAATACCGAGGAACTGGACACGTGACAATGGCCAGCAGCATACAACGATGGACAAACCCCATTTAATGGATCCATCGACATACTTAAGCTGTAATATAGGTCTACAACAATAGGTCATAATACTAATCTCATCCACACACAGAATAATAAGAACAGCAGCAAATAAAGGAAAGTACATCAAAGTCCAGTCACAGCAGAGTATGTCGGGGAACAACCCGATAAAAAGTCTAAACACTGGTTTATCAGACCAGAACAAAGGAGTCCAAAATAAAGTATCTGATGAGTACAATATCATAAGCTCAAGTAAAGTCTTCAGCCATCACCTCTGCTTCTATGTTAGGTTCTCCTTCAGCAATAGCTCCTGGTACAACTTCAGCTCCTGTCCCGTAAACCTCGGGATAATGCTCTTCTGCTAAACCTGGGGTCATCATCCATTCCAGGTCCTCAGGGGACATAGCAAGGTACAGAAATCACAAGCCAAAAGTAATGCAGTGAAATAGAAAATGAAATGAGCAAGGTAACTACATAACCATCTATGTGAAAATGCAACTGAGAGCAACACTAGTACCCAGGCTGAGACTGCTACAAGCTCTGTGTCGGGGAGCCAGTAGCAGCAATATCTAGTAGTGGTCTAGCTCTGCTCGAGAGTCTACAACCTCAGAATAGTAGTATATATATATAGAACAGCCTGTAGCCTGTGTGTCTCTCCCCACCCAATGTAACCACACGTCTCATGTCCATGTCACGTGAGATCAGAGCTAATGCAACAGTCATAATCTAAGAGTATAATACTATGTCCATCCTGTATCCTATACAGAATCACCTTGAATATCTCAGGAAGATTCTGTCAATGTTTGGTGTCAAGTGTCCTAGGTTATGGTGTACTTGATAAACAAGCACAAGAATATAAAGGGTCTCGAATGTCCATCACTAAATGTCATACACAACTCCGCGTACGGGGTTGGCACCCGACTGTAATCGGACACTAAGTATGCCATACGGTCCTAGGTTATATCATGTATACTAGTCACAGAAAATAGAGCAATAGAACAAAATAAACAATTAGACTGAAATTTATGGCAAGGTACACTTGCCTGGGATTGGAATATCAGTGGCGGTCCTTGTAACAGTGGGTTCAGCAATAACTCCTCCAAAAGCTGAAATAAACACTACCAACAGTCTCAGAACATAGAAAATAGTTAGAAACGCCTGTCCTTAAGTCCAGTTTGGACACAAGGGCAAAAACGACATTTCTAGTCCAAAGCGGGTCCATGTGTAGGTCGCTTTGTACCAAAAACCGGGTCAGGGTCAAAAGTCTCCCAATTAGTCCAATTTAGTGTCAACAGGTCAGGAACATCGATACGAACCCAACGGAACTTCCAGAATTGGATTCCGATGAGCCATTCTCAAAATCGCCCGTCAGGTGGAGCCTGTGGGGCCCACGACACACGATTTTCCAACGTTCTCAGAATCGAACCAAACTTGACCCACAGGACCAACGTATTGCTACGAGTCCGATGGCGCAAGTTTTGTCTCGATCTGACGTATATACACTAAGTTACAGCTAATTACAGAAAAGTCGGATACGGGGTGTTGTCCGCGGATACGCACTGATTTCGGTGTGCACGCACATCCGAATCAGCTTCTGCGGAAGCCCGCACATCCGTATCTACGATGCTCACGTGTCGGTGAAGACCGCACGTGACCAAGTCGTCCCGTTTGGCGGGGCGTACTCGATTCCGGGGTGAAACAGGGCTTAGTTTTTCCTGTTTTTGGATCGCGGTGTGCGATCACCACAGGACGCGATGCCCCGAGCGGGTTGCACGGGCACCGAGAGGATCTTACAGGCTACGCGAAGAAATTTACGGTATATGAAACAGATCTACGGTTCAAAAGTTATGGGTACCTGAACTGGCTAGAAAAACCAAGTACAAATCGTGTCCGACACGCGTCTTGAACAAGGGCTGTGTCCTGTTCTGGGGTTGCCGTGTCCGCTCGTATCCAGACTTGTACTCACGTTCTGGGTCATGTCCGTGTCTGATCTGGACGAAGGTGCTCGGCTCGGCGGAGTCTGGCAGCACTGACCGGAGGCAGACCGGCCGGAGGCAGCGGCTCCTGGGCTCGGGTCGGCCGTGTCTGGGTGGTTTGATCGGAGGGGAGGCGACTGCGGCTTGGCTGGTGGTGTGGCAGGCTGCTGGAATGGTGAGGAGGTCCGGCGGACAGGTCCGGGGTGTCTAGGCAGAGATGAGGGTTCTACGGAGGACGGCGTCGGCTCTGGCACGGCGGAGGGAAGAGGTGAGGGCTGGAGATGAGAAGAAGGGGGTTTTCCGGCCGGCTGCTACGGCTTTTATAGCGGGATTGGGGAGGAGAAGAGCCGGAGGTTGCCAGAAGGGGAAGAGAACTGGTCGCCGGGTGCGGGGAAGCTGAACCGAGGGGGTCTCCGGCGGCCACGGCGGCGGAAACGGCCGCCGGAGAAAAAACGTCGCGGCTGTACAGATTTTGGGGGTTAGGGTTTGGTAATGGGTCGGATCGGGTCTTGGCGGGTCGGGTCTGACCCGGATCCGACCCGCTAAGGGTTGGGCCGGTTCGGTTTGATCAAACCGGCCGGTCCGGTTCAGTTTAAACAATGGTTTGGTTTGGTTTGGTTTTTCTTAATTAATTTGATTTACTTTATCAGTTAAATTTTACAATAGTTTTTAATGATTTAGAAATTCATCCGGGGTCCAATAAATTCCCAGAAAAATACCCCATGCTCGGTTTTTAATTTTACACTAGAAAATATAATTTTCATCACATTTTAATATTATTTAATATCTTTTAAAAATTCATTTTAAATTAGAATACCCTAGTTTATTGGTTCTAAAAATACAGAAAATTGCTAATTAAATTCAGAAAATTAAATTTAAAAATTCTTAAAATTTTCAGGTAATTACAAAGGCATTATCAGAAATTTTGTCTGTTCTGCCAGGGACGGGAGACTGGTTTCTATGTACAGAGCGCGGTGTAGGCTTTTGGACTAGCACTGAGGCATTGTTCGAAGTTTCGTCTGTTCCGCCAGGGACGGGAGACTGAATTTTATGCGCAGAGCGCGGAGTATACTTCTGGATTGGCGCTGAGGCCTTGCCAAAAGTTTTGTCTGTCCTGTCAGAGACAGGCGACTGAATTTTACGCGCAAGGCGCGGTGGGAGCAATGCTACAACCTCGTTGGTCGGAGAAATCGGAGAGGTCGGAGAGTCCACAGGAATGGTAAAGGATGTCTTGGGAATCCAGACCTTACGCAGCTTCCTGTTATCTTGGACAGAGAGAGAGTGAGAGCTACCCCTGTTCGAAGCATGTCTTCGTAGGCAGACTGGTCGAATTGGACGACCAGTGTCTTTTTCACGGATCCCACGGATACCGCATCGTGTTGAGCAATTGCTTCCTCGTCAGAAGAGAAAGATGTCCCCAGCAGAGTCGCCATCTTGTGTTTGATAATAAACGAGAGAGAATATGGAAACGAGGTCTTATACGAAAACCCGCCCTTTCTTCGGTATTTACAAATAAGATTGTACAATTTAATCCTATACGAGGATGCAAAGTACAATTTATTTAACCTGGGAAAATATTGCTATAGGAGTCTGATCTGTAGTCGATCACTTTGTCCCTTGGACCACACGATGATGAAGAAATGCCGTGGAAGACAGAGAGCAGCTTCGAAGGTTGCTGAAGAGGGTGGATGCCCGATGCCAAAGTCTTCGATCACCTCTCTTTGCCTGAGCTCTGGATTCTTCTCTCTCTCTCTCTCTCTCTCTCGACTGATATCTCCTCCCGATTGTCGACCTTGGATCTGATACTGGATTCCTTGACCAATTTTCGATCGTTCAACCTTCAATCTTTTTGACCTCTTTCTTCGACCTTGGACCTCTATTGATAGAGGTCTCTATTTATAGAGTTTTAGTGACAGAGACCACTCAGTCGGTGTAGAAACCGAATAATAGAAAGTAAAGCACCCTTTTACACGATGGTTACAATAACCATTGCCTGCGTATAGATGACCTTCTGAATGAGCGTGTGACGCGTGTCCAACTAAGGGACAACGCGTATAGCTGCTGCGAAGATCACGGCGTAGAAGCCACGTAGGTAGTTATCCTTTGTGTAGAAGAGGTTGGCGTAGAAGCCAATAACTGTCACTATGGCGTAGAAGCCGAGTAGGCATAGAAGCCGAGTAGGCGTAGGAGCCGAGTGGTCATAGAGGCCGAGTGGGCGTAGAAGCCGAGCGGACGTAGAAGCCGAGAGGGCGTAGAAGCCGAGAGGGCGTAAAAGCCGAGGTGATGTGGACGTTTTAGCCAAATTTACAGCTTTTGGAGATATAATCAAATCTCTTGCATTAAATGCGGAGATCTGCCCCCATCCTGCGTATTAAATGCAGAGGCGTGTCTTGAAAATTTGCCATCATTCTGCGCATTAAATGCAGATACGCGCCTCGAACCCTGTTTGAAGAGCAACTGATGACGTGGCAGTCTGTTTGCCTTCTTCGGAGCGTAAGAAGCTCACGTCTGCCTGTGTAAAACTGGGCAGCGTATCCCCTTGTATACGTAAGAGCAGTTTACGCAAAGGGAATGTCACTAAACGACGGTTCGGTAACATTTAATCAAATATCCTGCATTAAATGCAGAGATCCGCCATTATCCTGCTCATTAAATACAGAGGCGTGTTTTGAAGGCCTGCCACCCTTCTGCGCATTAAATGCAGAGACGTGCCTCGGGTATCTGTTAGTATTCTGCACATTAAATGCAGAGACGTGCCTTGAGAACCTGTCGCCGCTCTGCGCATTGAATGCAGAGACGTGCCTCGAGCCCTGTATAAAGAGCAGCTTTTGACGTGGCAGTCTGTTTGTCTTCTGCGGAGCGTAAACAGCTCATATCTCCCTGTGTAAAACTAGGCAGCGTATTCCTTTGTATGCGTAAAAGCGGTTTACGCCAAGGAAATGGCAGTAAATGACAGCCTGGGTTGCAGTGCGGTATCATCATTATAGTTGTCGTCTGGGTAGTCGTGCAGTACTCTTTGTCAGGAGTCCAGACGTCAGGTTCACTGTACGATTTGACAGGTTCATTTTGAAGAACACGAAGCGTCCCTCGTACACTTCAATGCTACTTTGAAAGCGGATAATTTTTACGCCATAAAGGCGATGTAGCACCCTTTTTACGCTGAAGTAGCCTGGACATACTGCCTTACGCGGATGGTCCTTGAGCCTATATTTTATGCTGTGCTCAGCGGAAAAGCTCTGTTGCACTTTGATGGCTCTGAGGTCCTCTGTTTTATGCTGCCCTGCATCAACATGCTGCGTATAGCCATCCTGCGTATTTTTTATGCTTCTACAAGGGTAGAGGCCAACTACTCTGACTCACTCCTGTACAAACAAGTACGCTAGGATGAAGAAGGGAATAATGTCGACGATGAAGCAGAAATCGGCATGACATTAGGTAAACCTTTGATGGTCTACCTCAAGGAACATGCTTGTGATATAACCCCTCCCCTCATTATGAAAATATAGAGGAAGACGCCACAATCCCTGACAGTATAACTGCCACGTCGAAAGAAGGACCCAGCGCCGGCTCCTGCCCACAAACCGTTAGTGGTCAAGCTTCGTAGAAGGCCTCTACAGTCCTCGCTCGTATTGGAGAGAAATTTTGAGGAAGATGAACTAAAAGAGTACGTAGCGGCTCATGCTAACGCTCTGTCCCTAGATAATATAATTCCTCTAGAAAATATCCCTTACTTTATGAATAAAGGGTTATCTTTTGTAGTGTCCCACTTTGTATAGGCATTATGTACAAGTAATATCGCTTTGCTTGCTCGAGTGGAAGTCTTCTCGAAGAGTTACCGATCGAACCACAAGACGATTGATCTAAGTTACTGGGAAGAACTGTATTCTCTTATTCTTGCATGTCTTAATAATGAATATAAGTTTTCTACTGCTTATTCTAAGAAGATAGTTTCATAAGAAGAATGATAGAACCTGACTATACATGCTTAATAAGAGAACTCGTATTACTTGTCATTGAAATAAATCTGCTTGCTTAACTAGAGAACTTGAATGCTTGTCTAAGAAAAATAGAACCATTGCCATGCTAAGAAAAGATAGAAATATTGCATGCTTAGTCACACGGACACCGCTATCAAACGTACTACTGCCATGCTAATAAGAAAGAGTAAAAGATTGCTTGCACTTATCCTTGTATCGCATGCTAAACTAGAAATAACGACATGCTTGTCTAAAGAGATAGAAAAACGACTGCTATGCTTGCTTAAATAATAGACTGCTTAATTTTTCCTATCATACTAAAAGATAAAGAATTGCCTGTTAGACTTATAGAACTGTTCTTGCCTATTACTTGTTAAAAGAACTAGATTGTTTGAACATGTTTGATTGCAAAGAAAGAGATAAAACTAGAAGAATAGCTTGAACTTGTTCATCTAGACTAATAGTCCACCCTGTGGCGAAAGGATATGGCTATTAGACAAGAGTATTGAGAGCTCCGGCTCTATTGCTTGATTGATAGGAACTTGCATTCATGTATTTGGTCTAGACAACTTGTGCACAAGGTTTATCTCTCGAGCGTTTCTTGGGACACTGGGATCGTTCGGCCTAGGAGAGATCTAGAATACCCTGAGGCTTGTTGTCCTTACTTATGGGAGGGTATGATATAGAGGTCTATTAGTGAGATGGGCTTGTACGTCCTAACTACTAATCCCGTGGAGGGAACCATCATGTAGTTAGGGCATATGCTAGGCTAGCCTTCTTTCATACCTAACTGTTTGATGCAGAGACGGACAGGGAAAGAGAACCTTGTTTAATATATGTAAATTATTGCTAACTTATATGACTGCTGCTGGGATAACCGTTCGGCCATAGGTAAGGATCACTGAATAAGTGATCACTTGTATTTCCATAAACGAGATATATCAGTTTTACTTGAATATGCTGCTGGCCCCTATTGCATTGGATTGAATTGTCCACTTGAGCTTGTCTTGATATGAGATGAACAGTCCACTAGACAACCTTTGTTCCTAAGAGATCGAATATGACTCATAATACATGCTGCACCCTACATGATAGAACAATGTATCTATGGCTTGCTTAAATGTTTGAATGTGCAAAACTGATTTCAAAGACATGTTTACAAAAAGATGAAATCTGACTATAATCCTGTGCTGCATGAAATAAATCTAGGAAAAGTAGCAAGATCACTAGTAATGTAATATTTTGCCACATGCTTACTTAGTGTGGGTTTCAGGGAGTGTTGCTTCTGTTCGTTATTTTTATACTTACCAGTACTTTCTCCAAAGTGCTGACCTACTAACAGTTTGCTTGTTCTCAGGTGCTGGATCATCCGAGGAAGCGATAGCCGTGCCTCATCACCAGGACCCAAAAATCTGGAGTCGATGCCTTGAGCCGTATCGAGTTGTGCTTTGAGCTGCTTTTGTATAAAGGGATGTAATGTATGGAACAATGTTATTGTATTCGAGAGTGCTTGAGCAATTTGTAACCTCGGCCAAGTACTGTTGTAACACTTTTGAATATCAATAAAGAGCTTATTTTCATATGCCATTGTGTTCTTAATTTTTCTGCAATATTGTGACGCTGCTCCCATCTTGAATAGCTTACTTGCCCTTATTCAAAGCTTTGTCCTTGTGCAAGCATAGCTTAGGCTTTCACAACATCACGCCTAAGCGAGGATGATCGGTCCATCAAGGACCCAAGCGAGAAAGAACGGCTCCCCCTGCGGGATCGGGATGTGACATCTTTGAACTATTCAGATATCACACATTTGAGCATATTATACTCCCTAGAGCATGATATAGGCCTGCAACTGCATGCACAGGTAACCACTACCTATGTTCTAAACCAGATCCTCCCTAGCTAATACTTCCTAGCCAATACTTCACGGTCCCACCAAGGAGGAGGGAAAAGAAACCCATCATCTTCGGCAAGGTAAAATGCCACCAATCCTTTATCCCGGAGGAATAAGAGCCAGAATCTGATACCAACAAAATACAACTTTACCGGTTCAGCTCTCAAGCCAAGCACCTCATCCATAAGGTGAGTAATGATCTTAAAAGCGACCAAGATCTAAATTATAGCAAAGTTCAACGATTGCCCTTGCGTATCACCGCTCCGGCATGCAAAAGTCGAAGATTACTACCATAAGACCCGCATGGCCTGTAACACCTCCATCAACCTCTGAAGCCTCAGAGGAAGAATATAAGTCACAGTCACACTCTTTAAAATCCTCCACGTGGAACTCCGACACCAGTATCAGAGACCTCTTTAGATGAACATTGTCTGTCAACATAGCGTCAACTGACCCTGAGGAAGACAACAAGGACTCAAAGGAACTCTTTAAAGTAGAACCGTGGGCCCAGTGCTTAGAATTGCAACGAAAGCTACGTTTCGAGCAGCGAGAACCTCCTACCGAAGACAAGGTCGTATAAGTCGACCAGGGCGAGGAATCTACCCCCAAACCCATCTTCATCATTAAAAGCTTATCCGGTGAAGATCGTGAATCCCTGCTACAACTCGTACGAGAATACATCAATGTCTTTGCCTGGAGCTATGAAGACATGTCGGGTTTGGACCCCCAGATTGTGGTCCATAAGCTCGATATCTTGTTGAACGCTAAGTCAGTAAAGCAACAGCAATGGCGGTTTCGTCAAGATATCATAGATATCATCAAAGCTGAAGTAAACAAACTGAAAAATGGAAAGATCTGAATCTATATAGACTTTCGTAATCTGAATGCGGCATGCCCAAAAGAAGAGTTTTCTCTTCCGATCATAGACATAATGAGCGATAGCACATGTGACTTTGAGCTCATGTTCTTCATGGATGGGTTCTCAAGTTACAATCAAATCAAGATATTTTTGGACGACGAGAAGCATATGTCATTTTGAACGCTGATAAGAGTATACTGCTACACAGTTATCTCCTTCGGTGAGAAGAACGCAGGTGCTACATACCTGCGATCTTGGAGCACTATCTTTCGTGAATATCTGCACAAGACAATGGAATGCTACGTTGATGACATCACTGTCAAAAGTCGCTCCAAAGATGATCACCTTCAGTACTTGAGAATTGTGTTCGAATTGATGTGTGTGCACTAGCTCAAGATGAATCCTACAAATTGTTTCCTAGGAGTCTCCAGCGGCAAATTCCTGAATTTTGTCATAACTTCGAAGGCTATCCATGTAGACCCTGACAAGACTAAAGCAATTCTTAAAATGCGTCCACCGAAGAACCTTAGAGAACTTCGTGGCCTTCAAGGGAGACTGGCATACATCATAAGATTTATAGCAAATCTCTCTGGACGTTATCAGCCATTTATCCAGCTTATGAAGAAGGGAGTCTCCTTTTTCTTGAATGAAGAGTGACAGCGTACATTCGATGACATCAAGGAATATCTTATGAACCCTCCGGTGCTGGTAGCCCCCATAGTAGGGAAGCCTATTCTACTCTATGTACGAGCAATAGATCACTCTCTTGACGCTCTGCTAGCCCAGAAGAGTGATACAGGTCATGAGCAGTCCATCTATTACCTCAGCAGGATGATGGTCGACGTGGAGCACAGATATAATCCCGTCGAGATGGATTGCCTTGCTTTGTTCTTTGATATCTAGAAAACTCGGCATTACGTAATGGAACAAACGATCCAAGTGATCTCACGGGTCAACCCCTCAGGGTCCTAATGACTAAACCCGGGGCACTCAACTCTCATTTGGCTACGTGGGCGATACTCCTGTCACCATATGACATGGTATTTGTTCTACAGAAAGCGGACAAATGTCAAGCAGTGGCCGACTTCCTGGTTGCCCATCCAGTACCAGAAACCTCGAAGCTTTATAAGAAAATCCCGGACAAAGTGGTAGACTCTAACTTGACAAGCGCAGAAGCCATTTGGCCGATATTCTTCGATGGTGCTTCAAGAACAGGGCCCAAGGGCGATACCGTTGCTGGAGTCGGGATCGTGTTGATCTCCCCAGACAATCTGATTATGAACCGCACTTATTATCTCACAGAGTCATGCTCCAACAATATGGCAGAGTATAACACCCTCGTTATTGGACTCCAGCTCGCTAAGCAAGTAGGAGCCGACTACCGAGAGGTCTACGACGACTCTAAGCTGATCATTAGTCAGGTCTGGGGGAGTACAAAATTCGGCATCAGGATTTCATTCCCTACCACCAAGCCGCGCTCAGTATAATCTCTATCTTCAAGGGGTTCTTCATAGAGCACGTCCCTCGACTACAAAACATCGAGGATGATGACCTTGCCGATCTCGCTTCCTCCTTGGTCGTCGCTGCCAACACTCACCAGTTGATCACTGTGGTTTGCCAAGAGCTAGTCTACCAAAAAATAACCTCTATATGTTTCTAAGCTACGCCACAGAGGCAGAAACTAGCATCCGACACTGGAGGCTCCCATTTATCGACTACGCAGTCTATGGAATCTTTCCTGAGAACCCAAAGGAAGCCACTTCTATTAGAAGACGTTCCCTCCCCTTCGAGGTCCAAATTATCTAGCTTCGAGTGGCTCTCTCCAACCGGCTAACCGTCAACGATAATCACTGCGGGTGGTTACAAGAGTTAGAAGCGCTCGACGAGAAATACCTCTTAGCTCAACAACGTATTGAGCTATACCAAGCACGCCTCTCAGGAGCCTTCAACAAACGGGTAAGAAGAGGACCTACCAAGTGGGTGACCTCATCTTGGCATTAAGGAGGCCGACGTTTATGACCCATAAGACGACCATCAAGTTCCAACCCAAATGGGAAGGCCCATTCATCGTAGAATCTGTATTCTCCAACGGTGCCTACCGGCTCACGAAATCCAATGGCAACTTGATTTTGATGCCTATCAATGACAAGTTTCTAAAGAAGTACTATGTCTAAGGATAGGCTTATAATTTTCTCTATCCCTATCAGGACAACAAAGATGTACAAGGTGCCTACCTTTTATTGTTCATCCCCAGCGCGTGCTTATGCACGACATTGCCCTTCCTCAACAAGCCATTATCAGTATTCAGGAGTCCTGGATATGCAACAGATAATGGATCCTTAAAAGCTCCCCAACGGAGCAGTCCTCAGGTCAACCTGCATACTACCTCATGGACCACTCAAAAACCAGTCTCGTTAGACACTAGCCATATTCATATTACCTCAGAGCTATCGGCCTAACAATCTCCCCAATGGAGTAACCCTCAGGTCTATCTACATTTTCGAGTGAGTTTCTCGGACGCTAGTTCACGTCCATACTACCACTGAACTACTGTCCGAATATTTCTCCTCGGCCGTGTTTGCCATGTCCATATTACTTCTAAGTAAACCTCCCGGGTTGGCTATCGATTATCACGTTCATATTACCTCTGATATCAGTTGTCATCTCAACTTATCACCCATACTTAATTCTAAGTACGTCAACGGTATTAAGTCCATAAAACCTGCCACGTCCATATCACCTCTGGCAGGGCTTGTCTCGAACCTACTACTTGTACTCCAGTACGCAAGAAATAATAAGTCCACCTAAGTCCCCACAGTGGGACATCCTAAACAGACTAAGATATTGTACTACGCTACCTCTAATACGATATCCAAAGCTCACACAAACAATTTTAAACAAATAGAATAACTTTTATTTTTTTACACGAAGAGGAATTGAAAGCCAACTACATTTTGACGGATTGTCAAGATCCCAAGATCGAAGGAAAAATGAAGGCACAAAGAGCAAAGGAAGAGCTACTGGTACTGTGAGTCGAAGCATAACTCCGTTATTCGCTCATGGAGATGGGCTATATGGCGATCCAGGCGCACCTGGGCCCGATGCTCAACCACTTTGGCCATGACTTTAGCATCTTCGTAGCTAGCGAACGATTCGTAGTTGTCCTCGAGTTTCTGTACCACTTGGCTCACCTCCACCCAGATTGCCTCCTCTTTCTGTTGGGTATTCCGTAGCCTATTCTCCAGTACAACAAGCTCGACCTGCAGCTTCCTAATGGTCTCAATCAGGTCCCACTGAGGGTAGAGTCATCCTTCCCTAAGATCTCTCAGCCAATCGTGCTTCTCTTAAAAGTCCAGGAGGTCGTGCTGCAAAGTTTCCATAGAGAAATCAAATAAGGCCTTCTTCATCTCCACCTTCTTCGAGAACTCATTATATTCATGGAATATTAACATCCCTATATCTGCCTGTTGGTACTGCTGCAGCTCCATCAAGAATTGCTCCACCTCTACTAACCTTTGGCCCAGGAGGTCAACCATCTGTTTGAAACCAGGGAGACCCCTCAAAGAGTGGACCTAGCCCTCAGCAAAGTACTTTGCCCAAATGAAGGAGTTGTTGCGCTCTAACACGCCCTCGACCCCTTGTTTCAAAAACATATAGAAGCTCTGAATGGAGAGTCCGATGTTCTCGTCCAGATCTTCCAGTGTAGCCAGAGTAAAAGGGGTCTAGAAGGAGGAAGAAGCCACTAGCTCGACAGGTCGGGCGGTGATGCTTGAAGATCATGAGAGCGTAGCAACAACAGAGGAGCGACCGACGGTCCTACTAGCGATCCAATCCTTCATAGATGCATGGAACGCCTGAATGCCCGACAACTGAGTAACGGATGGTAGGGTGGTACCATGACTCGGGATAGGAGTACTTGGATGCCCTATTACATCGCCTCTCACTTGTAGGCCAACCCCAGACTGCATTGCGGTAGCCTCAGAAGATGACCCAGCAACCGTAATATCGGGAATATTGGGAACATCCTCCTCACGACGGCTTCCCACCCTAATATCTAAAGAGGCTTCAGCCGCCGAGCCCCCGGCATAAATAGTTTGGAGAGCAACCATCGTACCAGAAGGACCCGCAATAGTAGGAACCTCATCCACTACAGCCTCCGTAGGGGGCACTGCAGGACGTCCGTCACCAGAACTAGGAAGAGACTTGGGTACCTTCCTAACAAGTTAACTGTCCCTTTCTTCCAGGACATCCTCCTCGGCGCCCACATCTACGGTCCTCAAGGGAGAGACATGGCCTAAAGAACTAGAACAACAAGTAATTAACTTCACCCGAAGAATTGTAAGATGAAGCCAGGATTTTTTTTCTTATAAAGTTGCAAATGATATACCAGAGGGAGACAATACGTGTTGCGGCTCATCCAGTGTTGTCATAGCCTCCCCCATGGACTCCATGTCTTCCACAGATATGTGCTGCAAGCCCTAAGCTCTCGAGGTCCCAGGTACCAGTTCTGAGGCACCCACATCAGACTCCAGGGAGGTTTCCTCTTCTGGTTCGGTGTAAGAAACCACCAAAGCTAAACTACCAGGTTTTATACATATACTAGAGTACTAGTGATAGTAGTAGCAATAGTAGTAGGTACGTACAAGCCCCGTTAAGATACCTGCAGTACTATAATACTAGTAGAGTTTGGTTGCCCAACGGTATGGTAAGTTCTCCCCAACCCCATGTATCTCACGCCTCATGTCACAAAATGCAAGACAATCTCTATATATCAAGTAAATAATAGCACTAGTACAAGTCTCCAGCCTTGTCCTAAAACAGAAGCCAAGATCCTTGAATATCTCAAGAGTGGCTCCTGTGCATGAAAGTCGACTACAATATACTAGGGTAAATCATGCAAGAGTAGCACGAGTAGGTAAGCACTGACAATGCAGCTAACGATACCCGAACTCCACGTACGAAAGTCGACACCCGAATGTAATCCGGAAGCTAAGTATCGTGGCGGTCCTATGTCATAACAATTACAAGCAATAAAAAATATAAATATAACATAACTAGAGCACAATATACTGTGAATAAGGCAGGGTACACTTTCCTGGATTCTGGATATAGTGAGGTCTAAGTAGCGAGCTCAATGCATCAACTGCTCCCGAAATGGTAGAATCCACACGAACGTCTCTTAATGCTGCAACAAACACCATCAACGCTTACAAAACATAAGAAATAGCTAGAATTGACTACCTATAAGTCCAATTTGGACACAAGAGCAAAAACGATAGTTTCGGGTCAATGCGGTGTCCATTTGTGGCCCACTTTCTACCGTAAAATATGCAGGAGATAAAGTTCTCCAAATTTAGAAAATTTAGTGTCTACTAGTCTAGAACAATGACACGACCTCAATGGAATGGCCGAAATTGAATTCCGATGAGCTGGTCACGAAATAATTCGTCAAATAGAACCGTGGGGCCCGCGAAATGGTGTTTTATCAATGTTCTCATAATCGAACCAAACTTGGGTCACAGGACCAGCGTAACGCTGCGAATCCGATGGCGCAAGTTTTATTGCAAAAGAACAAGCACACACAAAATTATGAGAAGGTGTCAGAATATGATGATATGGTATTTTTAGATGGATATGCGTTGATTCTGGTGTGCACGCACGTCCAAATCAAATTTTATGAAAGCCCACATGTTCGCGTTGATGATACGCGCCTTTCAGTGTAATCCGTATGCCATGAAGTTACCTTATTTGGCTGGACGCACCCTATTTAAGAATATTTTAGAGTTTTGAAAACAAAATTTTCTTGATTTTGTAACTTGATTTTACAGAGATTAAAGGAAATTAAAAATAAACTAAAAGAGGGGAGTAAAACTTGGATAGGTTGCCTAAAATACTGTTGAAGTAGGTTTTTAAAATGATTAATATTCTGGGAGAAAATAGGCTTGAAACCTGGGGGTTTGAGACAATTTTCAACTTTTTTAAAATTTAATTTTCATCCGACTTTTGAGTCATTTTACACGCGATTTAAAACAGTAAATAAAAATCTAATTCAAGGGACTTGAATGGGGGTATGTTGTGAATATACCTGAGAATATGGTAAGAAAAATAGCGACAAGACAAGGGAGAAACCTGCGCGAGAAGTTGGGGGTCGCGGTTTTTGCTGCTGTCCTAGGGCGGGTCACACGCGGCTGAGCGGTCGCGATTCTGGTGGCGGTGGTGGCGCCGCAGGCGGCCGTGGGCGGTCTTGGACGCGCCGGTCGGGGCTGGGTGATGGTGGCGGTGATGGTTGGATGGTGATGGTGGCGGTGGCTATATAAATAAAGAGAAGGGGGGTTACAGTTAATAAACCGAGGGGTCGGGGGGGAAGAATGGTTAACGGGTTAGGATTTTGTTTTGGGTTTGGGTTTTGAGTTTTATTCATTTTCTTTTTATTTCTTTTCTTTTATTCTCTTGTATATATAGATTTATATTTATACAAAAATAGGTTTGCACATGAAATAAATTATAGAAATTTTTTTATAATACTTTAAAAATACTTTTACATTCAAAAATTAGTTTTCTGACTTATTTTAATTACTAAAATTAAATAATATTTGTACAAGTTATCAATAAATTATATATTTCTAATTCAGCTAAAGTTATAACCAAAATTCCTATAATTAAGTAAAAATAATAAAATTAAAAGATTAAAATTGAGGAGGTTTACAATCTACCCAACTTATAAAAAAATTGTCCTCAAAATTAAAAATAAACATGGTAGAAAATATTTTAGTTAAGCAAGGTCGCACTTATTTATGAAAAGATAAGGGATGCAGTTACCAATGGGATCCTAATTTGATGTTATATTCTAATAGCAAGGATACACTTAGTTTCAGTCACTACCCAACTTATAGAAATTAAGTTGGTAGCAGGAACTCTAGTCATGATTATATTTCTAAGGGTTTTAGAAAGTCTAACTTCAAGGAGGGATACGAGATGGTGAGGATTTTGTGACCGTTGTCATAGCCTATCAAAGAAAATCTAGGTACTACCATGGCGTTAATGAGTCAATAACTCAATAAAGGAAGTTTACCAGTTCTCCTTGCTCCTAATTAGGTCATGATTCTATAAGACAATAGGAAATATCATATCCAAATACAACTAATGAGATGGTACCGAAGAATACTTCATCATATATCATGGATGCTGATGAACGGTTCAGCAATAAGCGTTAAAAGGTGATATAATTTGTCAAGGTGATTAGTATTATGTAAAGAGTACAAAGGGGTTCAATTTAATGTAACACAAGTGTCATGGACATAGGTTGACATGAATGGACTACGGGTACATTAGTGGTTAGGGTAATTGGGTTGCCGATGTACAATTTAATTTAATTGCAACAGAATTGAATATTTAAGTATCAGTTTTTAGAAGAAGATATGCCGCAAATGTTGTGGGGTCTATATGGAGCATGGAAATATATATTTGGGAGTAACAACTGGGTCATGAGTGAAGTAGGTCCAGTTAGGCTCATAAATCTCAAGGTTGTTGAAAGAATTGAGTCAATGTTGCGTATTAAAATTGTCCGCAACGAAAAAGGATATCTAGGTGTCATTTGGGTGCACAAATGCGTTGTGAATGTTGTGCGACTAAAAAGAAGCATGAGAAGGTGAGTTTGTGAGATAGTCATGTCATGGGTGTAGAGTAGCTAGTCTAGGTTATAAAGGTAAAAGTTGTTGGAAAGGAAATGATATTATTGTGATCAAAATATCCGATTCACAACAAGGTTATTAAAGGATACAAAATTAAAGAGGTAATTCAATCTGTTTGGAATTACCAATACCAAATAAATTCAAATTTACCCTAAAATTCTAAAATAATACTATACTAAAACCAGGGGGCTACGATCTACCCAACTTATAAAAATTAAGTTGGTATCCAAAACTATAGTCAGGGTCCTGCTAACAAGATTTTTGGAAGGGCCTACTTCCTAAATAAAGATACAAGAAATCTAGAGATCACTAGTCATAATTAAAGATTCTCTAAGGGAACCAAAATACTATTAGAGTGCTATTGGTCAACAACTCTATAAGAGAAATTATTTTCATCCAATATTGCTCCTATATAGTTCATGTTTTCAACAAAACATAAGAAAGGGTTTGGTCGGGTATAACTAGAGAAAGGTGGTATAGAGACTTCGATCATCACAAGGCCTTGATAACGAAAGGACGAATCAAGAGAATCACAAAGGGAGGAATCTATAGACCATGACAAGAGAAGTTTATGATAAGTCTAAGGAGTATGGTCACAGGAGAATAAGGTATGATTTAGACAAGTATTTGGAGAATCAAGTCACAGTGACTAGATCAAGGAATTTAGAAATAGAAAAGAACTGATACCTAAAGTGAGATGGATGTTAACACCATGAAGAGAGTACTAACTAAAAGATTAATTTTCTACTAGGGCATGGCTGGGAAAGGAATAAGGATCTACTAAGTTGTTATAATTAGAAGGATCTTTGTTGCAAAGGTACGAGGCTATATATGCAAAACAATATAAGAATTTGATAGGAAGGATAGGAATAAAATAGAGGGAGTAATACAACTACTCCTTAAACTTAATATTATATTTATATGTTATATTTTATATAACCTCCCTCATACTATTGGCAACCTACTTCTGGCTATAGCTAAATAATATACGATCCTTACAACTTCGTCTTCCTCGCATATTTCTAACTTAGTAGGTAAGGGTCTAAACTAAGCATGTACTTAGGTCTATCACTTATGGTATACTATTCGCTAAGGAAACTCTTCAATACTCATCTAATCTTCAATTGGAATGCGTACCCATTTTTGTACAACTTACTCCATTCTATTGTCTATCTTTCTGAACTGTTGTTCGTCTAGTCTCTGCCATCTAAAACCTATCTTCCTTACGACTGATTTTTTGGCTAGGCTACTACCCTATTACACAAGCATGATGTCATGGTTATCTTTAGTAGAAATTCTTCGAACTCAATGAGATGATAAGATTTCTAAAATCCAAAAATCTATCAGCTATAGTAAATTAGAAATAGGTTCTCATCACCTACTACTAAGGATAGGTCCAGCAAGCTCATACCCTATTAATCAAAAATCTAAATTTTTGGGCCTAATCAGTTTATGTGTAAAGCCACAATATTCAGCTATCATTCCTATAAGACTTCTATCTTCCATTTACACTTTTCTACCATGTGTAAATCTATACTCTAAGGGTCTTGTGATAATCCTCTACAGAATAACCATCAAGTTAGTATATGATTATGAACCTGTGTTTAATTTCTTGAAGTTCATATCACTTCGAGACTGATCAACAATTTTTACTTGTACTAAATTCTTAAAATTCTAAAAGTATTACAATTCATAAATACTAAAATTATTATCCCTCAAGTTCATATCACAATCCCTTCTTCTTGGATTATGCGACCATAATATATTTTTCTTATTATTTGTTTCCTATGAACCTTCATATCATTTTAGTATGTTAATCTTGTTTTTGACTTTAAGCTTCACCAATCATGACTCAGTACTTTTCGCTTTGTAGTGTAGATCTTCTAGGCAACTACCGAGTGATAAAATCTTCGGTCCTTCCTAGACCCTTCTCTTAATTTAAAATTCTCAAGGTCATGTACTCCTCGTGAATCTCTTCTTGTTACCATTCTACCTTATTCACCTTAAACCTGAGATTTCTCCTAGTTTATTCCATGTATACCCTTCATCCAAACTACATGGTTATCATCTTGTTATAGTTTGTCATCTATTATAGTCAATTCACTATATCTAACTCAAAACTATAACGTCTATCAAAACTCTCATCCTTCAACCTATTTGCTCAATCATATATACTAGCTTATCTATCCAAGTAATCATGGGTGGAACTTACTTGTTCAATTAACACTGACAACCCAATTAATTAAGTACATCTAATTTGATTTTGAAAGCTATATTTTAGTACTCGAGTTATCTAATTACTCAAACATTTGGTCTAGCAATCTGTAGTGCCCTACTCCGCGTAGGCACTATGTACAAGAGATATCGGTTTGTTGACTCAAAAATAAAATCTTCCTTAAGAGCTCCTTGTTGAACCAGGAGATGACTGATCTAGGTGAGTGGGCATAACTTCGTTCTCTGATTCTTGCACGCGTTAATAATGAATTTCAGTTTTATAATGCATGTTGCTAAGAAGATTATTATTTCCATTGCATGAATAATAGAACTGCATGCTTAGCTAGAACTTGAATGCTTGTCAATTGAGAACCATTGCTATGCCAATAAGAAAGAGTAAGAGATTGCTTGAACATGTTTCCTTATCACTTGTGTTTTGATAGAACCACTTCGTGCTTAAACTTGTTCAGAGAGATGGCGGCCAGTCCGCACAGATATAGAAGAGAAGAGATAGATGGTTTGCTTGTTCATTTCGTCCGCATGATAGAGTTTATCTGATACTATTTCATACATTCGCATCGGTCGGACAATGGCTATTAGTATAGAGATGAAACTTGGTCCCGGATGCTATTACGTTAGTGAAGAGCAACCATAAGTCACAGCTGCTAATAGCATCAGATAAAGGAGTCATTGATTAGCTGGATTACCGCTACTGATCCTGAGTTTCTCGGAGACCGAAAGCATATAGATAGTTCATCTTGTCTGCTTGATAGAAGGATAGATCCTAGATGCTGTATTGTCCCTAGAATCTTTGAGTATAGCTCACGAGACACGCTGTGCACACCCTGATTAGTATATCGTGCTTGAACTATTTGCCTCGTATGCTTGAATGAATCGAACATGAACTATGATTTCAAATATATTTTTAAAAAAAGTAATATGACTCCGTTCATGTACTGCATGTAACGAACCTAGGTAAAACTAGAAAGATTACTAGTAATGTAATATTTTATAACATAATTAATTAGTGTTGGTTTTAGTGAATGTTGCTTCTGTTCATTGATTTTAGACTCACCAGTACTTTCTCCAAAGTGCTGATCCACCAACAGTTTGCTTGTTTGCAGGTGCTAGATCGTCCGAGGAAGCAATAGCCGTGCCTCATCCCCAGGACCCGAAAATCTAGTTTCGATGCCTTGAGCCGTATCGATGCTTTAAGCTACTTTTGTATAGAGGGACATAATGTATGGAACGATGCCATTGTATTCAGAGAACCCCGTGCCTTATGATTTGCCCCATATACTCAGATGGATTATTTTTTACAATACTGACCCTCCGTTGTGTACTCGATCGATTCAATGATAGCCACAACTTTAACGAGGTTGCCTTATGCGGACGCAACCCCAGGCTCACACGGTATCACGTCCCGATGAAAAGATTGTCCCGCGGGAGTGCTGGCACGGTGATTCACGCCCAGCAGGGGCGGTCGATTCCTACGGGAGATCGGGGTGTGACACAATCTACCTATCTATTTAGTCCAAACCTATAGTCATCAATAATTTAAGGGGGTCATAAGATCTAGTTTTGATACTAAAAGTCACAAGACAACTAGAGATTTAATCACTATGGCCTGCTACGTAAGGTTCTAATTTCTTAAGGTCATAATCCAATTCCTTGTATCACCATCATGGGCCACAAGTAATCCCTAACATCTAACTATGTATTCCATAAAGTATTCAAGTGCATTAGAATCAAACCATCTTTCTAACTTCTAATACTTCCAAATTACTACTACCTTAAGCAAGGGTAAGGTTTTATTAGTTCTAGGCCTCTAATACTATATTCAATTCTCCTACTAAGGGTAACCGTCTTCTCAAAAATTTATATCCAGCATGTCTTCTTCTACCTTGACAAGGATCTGCTTCTGTAGGAAACACCGTGCACGAACGTCCATCTCTCTAAAATAGGGAGAGATTGTAAAACCCCTAATTATGAAAACTGTATTTCTATATTATTATTATTATTATTAATTATGTAATTTATTATTTATAGTAATTATGAGCTAAATAGAGAAAATAGAATTTTTTATTGGATCTCAAACCGAAACCCAAACCTGTTACCCGCTTGCACCCAAAACCGCGTAAAGTAAGACAACAACAGCAGCAGTAGCAAATCAACTTTTCAACTCTGCGCGTAAAGTAATTCTACCATTTCATTTTCTTTTATCTGCGCGTAAGGTTTAAACCCCACGCGTAAAACAACTCCGCACGTAAAACTCACCACCCGCCTAAATTTTGATCCGCGCGTAAAATAGAATCCCACTGCTTAAATTCCTACACCACGCATAAAACAAACCCACCGTCTCATTCCACCGCCTCTAAATCCTATTATTACTAAACAAACCTCAGCCGAAATCTAAACCAATAAAAAGGAAACAGCAGCAACAATAGTTTCTTAAACACTAAGTTTCTCCACCGCCTCTTATTCTCTATATATATCCATGCAATACACCCTAAAACCCAAACCTCACTACTTGAACTTAACGCTTTACTAGACGTTGCACTCTTCAGGACTTTGCTCGGTAAGTATACCTTGCCACAGTATTATTATTTATATTTCATATGAAGCATGTTTCTGTTTTAATTATGTAATTACATTGGACCTTGTTTATGAGACCACCCCAGTATTATGGAGCATTTTTGGTTTATTGGCCGGCACGAGTTGTGAGTCTCATATAGCTCTCAGCCTACGTATTGGGTTGGCCGCCCATACGTAAGAGCCATGCATTAGGGATGACTGCTGATAGAAACTTGGTATGCTAGTAGACCCGGCAGTTATCTAGATGTATTATTCGTGTTGTGGATACAACATGCTTAGATCATAGGGTGGGGAGGACGACTAGTAAGCGTATGGGACACCCACTTCCACTATGCTGATTTCATGTTCTTGACATTACAGTGCGCCATTGTTCTGGGGGGGGCATATGTGGCATATACTAGCCAGTTGTCACAATTGCTGAATTACGTCAGCATATGTCTAGCCTACACTTTCCCATATATACTCCAAGGTTGTCCTCAAGTTGCATTTCACTTAGACGGTTAGGCGACCCATTGGATGTTTATATTTCAGTACTTTATTGGCATGTTTATATGTATCTTGTTACGTCCCTCTGAGGACCTGGTCCCTTTCCAGATATGGACGAACAGGAGTACCCACAGGAGTACGAACCTGGACCTGACTCTACGTACCTGGCCGAGGAGATCTTACCCTCAGAGTACCTATGATCTACTACCACTGTTTAGAGATTTTGTTGCTTTTCAGTATAGTTATTCCTGTAGTGGATTTGTTTCCACCCGACTATCAGACTAACACTTATTTTGGATATCCATTTATTATTCAGCTCTTTATTTGATATATGAATGAGATAGAGATTCTGTATGACTTGTTGTGACAGTATATTACCACTTGTGGATTTGATATTCATATTACAGCGTACGTATGTATATGGTTTCCATATATTGGAGTTCGTATACATACGGCTGGGCGTGTTACGTATTCCTAGTCCTACGTATGTTGGGACTGGGGCGTGACATATTTTTGGTGGTGGCCTATACAGGTCCTGAATATATTGTCTTGGTTACGTAACTGTACCAAACAAGCCTGTGTCTAGGAATAGAGAATAAGAATCTCATCTACACTTGACTAAAACCTCATTCTTCCTTAAGTTTTACGTCGAAAACCCTTTACTCTTATTGGCGTAAAAAGCCAAACTGACTGTCTTGTTGGCGTAAAAAGCAAAGCTATGATTACCTACTTAAGCTGCAAGAGATTACCTATTTTACAATGTAGTAATGCCTACTTTACGCTGTAGTTATAACAACTGCTAAAACACGTTCCAATAGTGTTCCTAAATCCTGCGTATAAGACAACAAGAAAGCCACATAGGCGAATACCCAGCATAAACTTGATGGTTCCTGAAACCAGCATAAATAGCTTGATTAAGCGTAAAATATAAGGATGGTGAAGAGAGCATATTACCACAGTCCTAGTTTTAGTTTTCCCAATCATGACCAATTAAGAACCAAATCTCGTGCATTAAATACAGAGATATACCTCGAGCCCTGTGCAGAAATAGCTTTTGACTTAGCGTCTGATTTTGTTTTATCTTGAGCGTAAAACACATTCCTGTAGATAGCGTATTCAGAAGCCTTAAACTTTTCTTCCTTATTTGATGCGTAAAACGACTTGAATCAGATATACCGCTAAACGACAACCTGGGTCCCTGTGCAAAATCATAATCACAGCCGTCTTCTCGATCATCGTGCAGTACTTTTGTCAGATGTCAGGAATCACTGATTCGACTGACAAATTCATCTGAGGAAATACAAAAAGTTCCTCGAAAATAACTTTTACGCTGTAAACAAATACTAGACCTTACGCACAGACCTTTCGCGCAAGCTTTACTCAGAAAGTATAGCAAGACTTTACAGACAGATTTTTACGTCGCATCTTTTATGCAGCCGATCTTTTACGCGTAGACCTTACACACAGAAACTTTTACGCAGACTTTTTTCCCAGACAGTTCTGAAACCCTATTTTACGTAAACAGTTTTGAAGCTCTATTTTATGCTAACTTCATTGAATCTCCGTTTTACGCAGACAACACTAAAAACCCTACCTTACGCTTTTCTGCTTTATGCAGATATTTCTGAACCCATGTTTTACGCCGACAAATTTTACATCTCTATTTGATTCCTGTACTTCTTCTAAATGTTGTGTACATCACCTGCAGAGAGATGGATATACAGAAGGGATGTACTGTCACCGATGGTGACACAACTCCTGGAGTCAATGGTCAGACTCAAGAAGGGACCTCAACGAATCCTAGACTTACAGGACCAGATGGACAGATTCATAATCCAGTTCCATCTGACTTTCCTGTTCCACCAAATGGGAACCTCCCAGCCTTATTAACACCGCAGGATGGTCAGGCTCAACTGTTCTAATTCTTCCAGATGATAATAAAGGAACAGCAACAACAAGCCGCCACATTAGCTGCAGAACAGAGACAGCAAGCAGCAGAGCAGAGACAAAAGTTCCTAGCAGCACTTCAAAGGATGGCTGCAAAGACTACTATGCCAGATCCAACACTAGCTCCAGTACCTCGAGCTAAAATTGGTTCAGTAAAAGACTTTATACAGATAGGTCCAAGGCCGTACAAAGGCATTGAGAGTCCAGAGGAAACTACCAACTGGATCACCCACACTCAGAAGTTATTGGAGGCATCACAACTACCTACAGATCTGTGGATGACAGGTGTAAGGACGCTTCTAGATGGTAATGCTCATCACTGGTGGGAGTCCATGGAGCGCCAGTTAGGTACCTACCAGACTTGGGAGCAGTTCTTGGAATACTTTGAAAGGAAGTACTTCTCGGACACTGTCAGAGATGCATTGTACGATTAATTTCTCCACCTGGAGCAAGGGAACAGAACAGTGGATGAGTATGATGCTGAGTTTAGTCACCTCAGTAAATATGGCACTGCCTTGATACCAGATGACTTAGCCAAGGCTAAGAGATTTTATCGTGGACTGACTCAAGAGCTTCAACATTACACTAGCTCACAGTCCCGAATCTCTTATGCCGAGTTATTGACAGAAGCCACATTACAAGAAACTATCAGCAGAGGAAAATAAGGGCAGCAGAGGACGCATCAAGGACCGGCCAGGACACAACAAGGGGGACCTATCAGGCATCCTTTATCTCAGCAACAGCAGTCCCAACATAGAGCGGGACCATACCATACCCCAGAGAAGCCCCTCTGCCATCATTGTGGGAAACACGGACATATTAGGAGGGACTATCAAACTCGCCTAGGACAATGTATGAGATGTGGTTCTGGACAACATATATTAAAGGACTGCCCTATGCAACAAGTAGCGACACTTCCACCGCCAACACAGAGGCTAGCACTTCCAGCACAAAGGCCAGCTCAGCTCAACAGATGGCTAGACCAGGAGCACCTCGACCTCCAGCAGCAGAAGGATTTTAGCGAGGACCACCACTACTTACCCAGGAGGATCAGTACCTGAGGGTTAGTAATGGACAGCCACAGAAGAATGGACAAGCTTTTGCAATACAAATAGATGACATGGATCAGGAGATTGATGTCGTAGCAGGTATCACTCTTACTTTTACTTTTTCTGCTGTGACATTGTTTAATACGGGAGCCACCCACTCATTCATATCATCTAGTTGTATTGTCAAACACAACATTACCTCCACATCATTACCTAGTTGTATTAGAATTCTTACCGGAGGAGGAGTTGTGCCTATTAGTAGAATCTATAGAACGTGTCCTATAGTGATACGTGGCAGAGAGATGAATGCTCGACTCTTAGTCCTTCCCATGCCGACTTTTGATATTGTGCTCGGAATAGACTGGCTAAGAAAGTACCATGCTTTCTTCGATTATTTTGGAGGAAGCATTCTTTTTAAGGTACCGGACCAGCCTGAACTTGAGTTTGCACGAGGATCCATAGAAATCCTTGAGGGTATGCAACTCGCAATGGACGATGTTGTCTATCATCCCCTTATTTCAGAATTTCAAGACATCTTTCCAAAAGAATTGCCAGGACTACCCCCAGATAGAGACGTAGAGTTTTCGATTGAATTGACACCAGGAGCAGCACCCATAGCATCACATGTTTATAGACTGGAGAAGAAAGAGATGGAAGAACTAAAGACATAATTGAAAGAACTAGAAGAGAAATATTTCATCCGACCAAGTGCATCACCCTGGGGAGCACCAGTGTTGTTTGTACGTACCAAAGAAGGATAGGTCAGTACGTATGTGCATTGAATATAGAGCATTAAATGCAGTGACTGTGAAGAATAAATATCCACTGCCACGCATTGATGACTTATTTGATCAACTTAGTGGAGCCAAGATGTTCTCAAAGATAGATTTAAGATCGGGATATCACCAGGTGAAGGTACGGAAGGAGGACATTCTGAAGACCGTATTCCGAACAAGATATGGGCATTACAAATTTCTGGTCATGCCATTTGGGTTGACTAATGCTCCAGCTATTTTTATGGACTTAATGAATCGAGTATTCCATCAGTATTTGGATTAGTTCGTGGTCGTCCTCATAGATGATATACTTATCTATTCAAAGAACCACGAGGAGCACGAGAAACACCTGCGGATTATTCTAGAGACCTTAAGGAGAGAGCAATTATATGCGAAGCTCAATAAATATGAGTTTATCTTAGACACAATCTTATTTCTTGGACATGTTATTACGGGAGATGGTATTTATGTTGATCCAGGAAAGATCTCGGCAGTCGAGACATGGCCTGTTCCTAAATCAGCAGCAGAAGTGAGAAGTTTTCTTGGACTTGCGGGATATTACCGAAGGTTCGTAGAAAACTTCTCAAGGATAGCAACACCTATGACTCGGTTGACTTGCAAAGATCAAGAGTTCATATGGACCAACGAGTGTCAAGCCGCTTTTAAGGAGTTAAAGAAGCGACTGCCTTCAGCACCAATATTGACTATTCTATCAGGATCAGGAGGCTATGTGATCTACAGTGACGCATCAGGGAAAGGCTTGGGATGCGTATTGATGCAGCATGGCAAGGTAATTGTATATGCATCTAGACAATTATGAGTACATGAGAAGAATTATCCAACTCATGACTTGGAACTTACAGTAGTTGTATTTGCTTTGAAGTTATAGAGACATTACTTATATGGAGAACGAGTGAAAATCTATACAGACCACAAAAGCCTCAAGTATGTCTTCACACAGAAGGAGTTAAATATGAGGCAACATCGATGGCTCGAATTGATGAAAGATTTTGAGATAGAGCTACATTATCATCCAGGCAAGGCTAACGTTGTAGCAGACGCGTTAAGCTGGAAGCCAACAGCTTACTTCTTAATAACACAGAAAGAATTATTGGAAGACTTGCAATATCTTGGCATTGAAGTGATATTACCCGGAGCAGACGGGAAACTAGCCAATTTGCAAGTACAATCATCACTAGTAGAGAGGATCAAGGCGGCTTTGCCTACCGATGCCAGATTCAGAAGATTAAAAGAAAGAACAAAGGCCGAAGAGCAAACAGGATTGCACATCCATGATGATGGGACATTACGATACGGTAATCGTCTTTATGTTCCTAATGGAGAAATTCGACAGGAGCTGATGACAGAAGCTCATAGTTCAATCTATTCTATTCATCCTGGAGGCACCAAGATATATCGTGATTTGCGACAACACTTTTGGTGGCATGGAATGAAAAGAGAGATAGCTTGCTTTGTAGCTAGATGTTTAATATGTCAACAAGTAAAGGCGGGGCACCAGAGAACAGCAGGGTTATTGCAACCACTCCCGATTCCAGAATGGAAGTGGGAACACATCACTATGGACTTCGTCACAGGTTTTCCCAAAAGTCCAAGTGGTAGAGATACAGTATGGGTAATAGTGGACCGACTCACCAAGTCAGCCCATTTCTTACCTTTTAGAGTTGGCCAATCTACAGAAGCTTTGGCTGACTTATATATGAGATAGATCGTAAGATTTCACGGCATACCAGTCAGCATTGTGTCAGATAGAGATTTGCATTTTATATCTCACTTTTGGAGGAGCATGCAAGAGAGTCTGGGAACTCGTCTAAAGTTCAATACATTTTATCACCCACAGACAGATGGACAATCAGAACGTACTATTCAAATATTGGAGGATATGTTGAGGGCTTGTTTGTTAGATTTTGTAGGATCATGGGAGGACCACCTACATCTTGTGAAATTTTCTTACAATAATAGTTATCAGGCAAGCATCCAGATGGCTCCGTTTGAAGTATTGTATGGAAGGAAGTGTAGATCTCCTGTGTGTTGGAGTAATATAGGAGAACGTCATATTCTGGGACCAGAGTTAGTGGTCAATACTGTAGAGACAGTTAAGAAGATACAAAGACACTTGCGAGCAGCGCAAGACAGGAGAAACAATGGACAAACCTTCATCGTCGTCCCTTGGAATTTAAAGAGGGCGATCACATCTTCTTAAGGATATCACCTAATAGAGGCACTATTCGATTCGGAGGGCGTGGCAAGTTGAGTCCAAGGTATATTGGACCATTTGACGTACTAGAGAGAGTGGGAGAAGTAGCGTATCGACTTGCACTACCACATTCACTTGAGGGGGTACATGATGTATTCCATGTGTCATAACTCAGGCGATATAATGCAGACAGCAGTCATGTTCTAGATCATTCGGAGATCACCATTGGGCCAAGCTTGTCATATCAAGAGCAACCCGTGGGAATTCTCGATCGTCGAGAGAAAGTATTGAGAAACCAGTCTATTCCCTTGGTTTGCATGGCATGGAAGCATGGCTCGCCCGGAGAATCTACTTGGGAGCGCGAGGATGACATGCGTAAACCTTTTTCGAACCTATTCACAGACCAAGGTATAAATATTTTGTTAATTTATATCTCCTACCATCCTTGACTTTCTACCGTGGCTTAGTTTCAATTTCGAGGACGAAATTTTTATAAGTTGGGTAGAATGTAAACCCCTAATTCTGAAAACTGTATTTCTATATTATTATTATTATTAATTATGTAATTTATTATTTATATTAATTATGAGCTAAATAGAGAAAATAGAATTTTCTATTGGATATCAAACCGAAACCCAAACCCGTTATCCGCTTGCACCCAAAACCGCGTAAAGTAAGACAACAACAGCAGCAGTAGCAAACCAACTTTTCAACTCTGCGCGTAAAGTAATTCCACCGTTTCATTTTCTTTCATCTGCGCGTAAGGTTTAAACCCCACGCATAAAACAACTCCGTGCGTAAAACTCACCACCCGCCTAAATTCTGATCCGCGCATAAAATAGAATCCCACTACTTAAATTCCTACACCACGCGTAAAACAAACCCATCGCCTCATTCCACCGCCTCTAAATCCTATTATTACTAAACAAACCTCAGCAGAAATCTAAACCAATAAAAAGGAAACAGCAGCAACAATAGTTTCTTAAATACTAAGTTTCTCCACCGTCTCTTATTCTCTATATATATCCATGCAATACACCCTAAAATCCAAAACCTCACTAATTGAACTTAACGCTGTACTAGACGTTGCACTCTTCAGGACTTTGCTCGGCAAGTATACCTTGTCACAGTACTATTATTTATATTTCATATGAAGCATGTTTCTGTTTTAATTATGTAATTGCATTGGACCTTGTTTATGAGACTACCCCAGTATTATGGAGTATTTTTTGTTCATTGGCCGTGACACAGTTGCTACACGAGTTGTGAGTCTCATATAGCTTTCGGCCTACGTATTGGGTTGGCCGCCCGTATGTAAGAGCCGTGCGTTAGGGATGACTGCTGATAGAAACTTGGTATGCTAGTAGACCCGGCAGTTATCTAGAGGTATTATTCGTGTTGTGGATACAACATGCTTAGATCATTGGGTGGGGAGGACGACTAGTAGGCGTATGGGACACCCACTTCCACTATGCCGATTTCATGTTCTTGACATTACAGTGCGCCCTTGTTCTGGGGGGCATATGTGGCATATACTAGCCAGTTGTCATAATTGGTGAATTACGTCAGCATATGTCTAGCCTACACTTTCCCATATACTCCAAGGTTGTCCTCAAGTTGCATTTCACTTAGACGGTTAGGCGATCCATTGGATATTTGTATTTCAGTACTTTATTGGCATGTTTATATGTATCTTGTTACGTCCCTCTGAGGACCTGGTTCCTTTCCAGATATGGACGAACAGGAGTACCCACAGGAGTACGGACCTGGACCTGACTCTACGTACCTGGCCGAGGAGATCTTATCCTCAGAGTACCTATGATCTACTACCACTGTTTAGAGATTTTGTTGCTTTTCAGTATAGTTATTCCTGTAGTGGATTTGTTTCCACCCGACTATCAGACTAACACTTATTTTGGATATCCATTTATTATTCAGCTCTTTATTTGATATATGAATGAGATAGAGATTTTGTATGACTTGTTGTGACAGTATATTACCACTTGTGGATTTGATATTCATATTACAGCGTACGTATGTATATGGTTTCCATATATTGGAGTTCGTATACATACGGCTGGGCGTGTTACGTATTCCTAGTCCTACGTATGTTGGGACTGGGGCGTGACAGAGATGATAAACAATAATAAAGATATCTAGGAGAATAAACGAGTATAATTATGAAGTCCAAAGGCGATAATCAAATGCTAAAGAATTTTCAAATCAGTTGTGGATTGAGATACTAATACTGGTAATCCTGATTATAGGCTCACTCGGTACCGGAAAGTAGCCGAAATAATTTAATCAAGACCTGCATGGGCCACCACAAAAATATGTAACGCCCAGTCCCAAAATATGTAGGACTAAGAATACGTAACATGCTAGCTACGCATTCGACCAGACTCAGGTCTGACTCGAATATGTATAAGCTGTATAATAAGGGCAACTATCTATGAATACTGAGAATATCTATGTCACAATCCACATAAAGAACAAAATATCAAGATTGAACCGCATGTGCTAAAGTCGGTCGTCCAGTAACACATAAGCTCGAATAGACTTGAGAAAAAAATATGAGTCTATAAAAACTAGGCTACATCAGCAGATAAATCAACAATATGAATAAATAAATACCCTAACTCTAGTAGAGATGATATAAGTACCTGGTACCAATGCCCATATAACAAAGCAACATACATTAGCAACTCCAGGCAGGCTCCATAATAATCTATGCTGCAAAACTGGCAAGGGACCAGGTCCTCAGAGGGACGTAACAAGGTACAAGAAATAGCATACCAAAGTAAAACAGTGAAATAATAAGCAATATGCTCATGGGTATCTATCATAAACAGCTAAGTGAATGCAAGTGAGAACGTACTCGTCCGCTAAACCACCAGGTTTCATACATATACTAGTATACTAGTGATAGTAGTAGTAATAGTAGTAGGTACGTACAAGCCCCGTCAAGGTACCTGTAGTACTATAATACTAGTAGAGTTTGGTAGCCCAGCGGTACGGTAAGTTCTCTCCAACCCCATGTATCTCACGTCTCATGTCCCGAAATGCAAGACAATCTCTATCTATCAAGCCAAGGCAAAAATAATAGCACTAGTATAAGTCTCCAGCCTTGTCCTAAAATAGAAGTCGGGATCCTTGAATATCTCAAGAGTGGCTCATGTGCATGAAAGTCGACTACGGTATCCTAGGAGAAATTATACAAGAGTAGCACGAGTAGGTAAGCGCTGACAATGCAACAAACGATACCCAAACTCCACGTACGGAAGTCGGCACCCGAATATAATCCAGAAGCTAAGTATCGTGGCGATCCTAGGTCATAACAATTACAAAAAATAAAAAAACTTCAAATATAATATAACTAGAGCACAATCTACTGTGACCAAGGCAAGGTACACTTGCTTGGATTCTGGATATAGCGAGGTCTAAGTAGCAAGCTCAATGTGTCAACTGCTCCCGAAAAGGTACAAAAAACATCACCAATTCTTCCAAAACATAATAAATAGTTAGAATTGACTGCCCATAAGTCCAATTTGGACACAGGGGCAAAAACTACAATTCTGGGTCAAAGCGGTGTCCATTTGTGGCCCACTTTGCATCGTAAAACGTGCCAGAGATAAAGTTTTCCAAATTTAGCAAACTTAGTATCTATGAGTCCAGAATGATGGCACAACCTCAACGGAATGTCTAAAATAATATTATGGTGAGCCGGTCACGAAATCACCCGTCAAATAGAACCGTGGGGCCCGCAAAATGGTATTTCGTCAACGTTCCCAGAATTGAATCAAACTTGGGTCACAGGACTAGCGTAACCCTGCGAATCCGATGGCGCAAGTTTCGTAATGAAATGACAAGCACACACAAAGTTATGACAAGGTGTCAGAAATGGCCGGTACGATATTTTTTGATGGATACGCGTTGATTCCGGTGTGCACGCACGTCCAAATCAAGTTTTGCGAAAGCCCACACATCCGCGTTGACGATACGTGCCTTTCGGTACAATCCGTACACGACAAAGTCACCTCGTTTGGCGAGACGCATCCTATTTTAGGATATTTTGTATTTTAAAAATAGATTTTTCTTGATTTTGGAATTTAATTTTACAGAGATTAAAGAAAATTAAAAATAAACTAAAAAAAGGAGTAAAACTTGGATAGGTTGCCTAAAATACTGTTTAAGTAGGTTATTAAACTGATTAATATTCTGGGAGAAAATAGGCTTGAAACCTGGGGGTTTGAGACAATTTTCAACTGTTTTAAAATTCAATTTTCGTCCGACTTTCGAGTCATTTTACACGCGATTTAAAACAGAAAATAAAAAATCTAATTCAAGGGACTTGAATGGGGGTATGTTGTGAATATACCTGAGAATAAGGCACGTAAAACGGTGGCAGGACAAGGGATAAACCTGTGCGAGAAGGTGGGTGTCGCGGTTGTCGCTGCTGTCAGCGGGCGGGTCACACACGGCTGTGTTGCCTCGATTCTAGTGGCGGTGGTGGCGCCGCAGACGGCCGTGGGCAGTCTTGGACGCGTGGGTCGGGGCTGGGTGATGGTGGCGGTGATGGTTGGATGATGATGGTGGCTATATAAATAAAGAGAAGGGGGTTACGGTTAATGAACCGAGGGGGCGGGGGGGAGAATGGTTAGCGGGTTAGGATTTGGTTTTGGGTTTGGGTTTTATGTTCCGGTTTTGACTTTTATTCATTTTCTTTTTTTATTCTCTTATATTTATATTTATATTTATATTTATATTTATATTTATATTTATATTTATATTTATATTTATATTTATACAAAAATAGTTGTGCACATGAAATATATTATAGAAATTTTTTATAATACTTTAAAAATACTTTTACATTCAAAAATTAGTTTTTTGACTTATTTTAATTACTAAAATTAAATAATATTTATACAAGTTATCAATAAATTATATATTTCTAATTCAGCCAAAGTAATAACCAAAATTCCTATAATTAAGTAAAAATAATAATATTAAAATATTAAAATTGAAGGGGTTTTACACTTTGGCATCCGGAGGCATTAGCATGGTGGCTTCGATATAACTTCTCTCCGAGTCAAAGTTAGTCGGCAGAGCGTTCGTTATAAAATAATACTTCATCGCGGTGTACAACATTCTTGGCACGACTCCGGCGGTTGGCAATTAGAACAGGACCTGGGTGCCGGCAGAAGTGTAGTAACTCCATGCTCGGGCCCCGTCGAGCAAATTGTCACTGTACCCGAGAGAAGTGCTTGGATGACCTAGTAAAAGTTGAGTGTATCCAAACTGATGAGCAAACCTGCAGGGTAGGTAAGGCTCCATAAAGACGGCAACCTTATTCTGATACACCAGATGAGAGGGACGGATGGCTTGGAGCCAGCGAAAGAGCCTCTCAGACAAGCTTCATGACGCCCTTCCGTCATCGTAATGAATGACGTTCCTTTCATCGACGGTAAAATCTAGCTCAGACCTGAAAAACGTCCAGCCAGTCTTGAAGGAGAGCTCCCTCATACTAGTAGGGACAGTATCGCACCGCCACTTCATCATCCGATACCTACGGATCAGGGCATCGGTTTACCACCATGTCCTCGTCAGTCCCAGGGCTCATCAAAGACCCATGATGCAAGAGAAGCCAACCCATCAAGTAGTGGTAAGGGAGCTCGACCCTGTTGAAATACCCCTTACCAGGATGGTCATCAACCTTCTCAGCAAAGTTATGGATACCACGATGGATGCAACGCACCGTGGCCTGTAAAGGGCCAACTTATGGCCGAAAACCAACTTCACGACAGGTAGGATCAGAGGGCGGCTAATCGTTTCTAACCAGAGCATCAAGTACCCCGCCATCACGGCCTTAGTAGACAACTGGTGCATATCCATATAAAAATAGTTGAGCTCCTCTTCGAGGCCACTCAGCTCATCAAGGGGCTCGCCCTCTTCCCCCGAGGAGCCCTCAACTTCCTTACCCTCGGCGGCTAAGTCCTTCAGCGCATGGATAGAGTCAGCCACTTCCTGTTTGGACCGTGGCTCCCGAACATGAACTCTATTGGACTCCTTCGGCTTCGAAAGGAGGTGGTGAGTCCAAGTCATAATGTGAGGAGAGGATCCCTCAATAGACTTGTTTTTCTTCGAAGACCTCTGGTATATGCCATAATAGCATAGCAACTCTTGGTACACTTCCAAGATCTCCGGGTCATCTTCT
Organism: Iris macrosiphon; assembly: GCA_036927795.1. Lineage (NCBI taxonomy): Eukaryota > Viridiplantae > Streptophyta > Magnoliopsida > Asparagales > Iridaceae > Iris > Iris macrosiphon. The sequence goes on from JAYESA010000005.1 coordinate 104,635,614, forward strand.
TCCAATTTCTGAGCTTTTTATTGCTCAAGGTACACTCTTCATAGGGTTCATCGCCCTAAGAGAGTTTTGAGACGTCATGCATCTCATGTAAGGCTTGTCCTATCTCACCGTCGGGCGCAAAGAAGGTCCCCGTACGAAGGTTGTACAACTTTATCAGGGCAACGATCAGGGGGGAGGTTCACCTCCAAGCCATAATAAGTACCCCTTATGGCAAAGAACAAGTCGGCGGCTCTGAGTTCCCGCTCGAATTTCTTCAAGATCTACTGGGTCAGGTGGCACCAGAAAATATTGTAATGTGCCCAACTGAGAGCCCGCAACTATCCGGTAGGGTAGGTCCCCTTCTTAGCAACTTGGTGAATGAAGGTGCCCGACGCTTATACGCTGAGGTTCGGTCCCAGGTCACTGCCGACGATACCAGGCTTCAGTCCCAGTAATTAGTACGAAGGTGCCCCCTTCGCGCTATAAAACTCTTCCTTGTTCTTTTCGGTCCCACACCGAACATTGCCAAGGAGGGCCCCCTGTGGCTCAGGGGTTAAGTTCTAGTCCATCCGCCGTGGGCCCATCATCACCTTCAGGTCCGACAGAGGCATGTGACGTTCGAAAGAAGGAAAAGATATCTCCGTCTTACGGAAGGTAAAAGATTAGTTCTCCCTGGTCGTCCCCATCTTGGATTGGGAAGACTCGAGTGCATCACCAAACAAGAAGTAAGCTTCTTGAAGAAATGCTTCTCGTCTTTAGCAGGGATCTCCCCCGATTTGATTTGACTCAACAAGAAAGAGAAAGTCTACTTTGTGTTCTTTTGTTATCCCTTGGGCAGGAGATCCTTGTCAACCTATTTCTGGATGGCCACAACGAGGTCCCCAAGATTCATGTTCAAGTGTAAGGGGTTATGCCTAAATACCAGTTCGTCAGAAGGAGTGGTGGAAAAAGTCAATTGAGAAACCACAAAGAAGTTAGATCAAAGTTAATGTTCTAAAGCGATGTGCTTATTTGGCCACAACAAACATGCAACCAAGTCAACCATGTGGCCTAGTTACTCATGCGGCCGAGTCAGCCATGCGGCCTAGGATCCCATGCGACTGAGTCAACCATACGGCAGTGAATAGTTGGCGTATAGACGCATCCATACGTCCAACCATGCACATGTGTATATGTATTCCGAAATGTGAATGCCTTCTCCAGAAAACCTACACTTGATCGGCAACTGAACGTCGGCGGGGTGGCGAAGGGTCGGTTGCAGCTGCACGGCCCTTCCCCTTAGCCTTGCCCTTGCCCTTGCCCTTGCCCTTAGGGGCTTCTTGGTAGCAGCGGCGAAGGAGGATACCTTGCGATCCGTGGCAACAACAAGAAAGAGGAAGAAGATAGGAGAGTTTGAAGAGAGAAAAGACTTCTCTCTCTCTCTCTCTCTCTTTCCTCCAATATATAAGGAGACTATGTGGCAATAGATAACGACGGCGGGTATTCAAATCTTGATCCACCTCGATCCACGTAGCGACAATAGATGGTGGCGACTCCTCGTTAGTTGAGCCACTTTAACCCCTGAAGATACAGAATCCTAAGAGATCCATACGAGGATCAAAACAAATCCCCTTATTTAATGATCTGATAGTCTGTCAGAGACAACTATACGGCTATGTGACTATACGACATGCCTTAGAAATACGGCCAATAGCGCTCGGCCATGCTTCTTTAAAAGTATTCCAAACTTGTCATTTTGAAAAATTTGAAGGGGGACTTGTAGAAGCATAAAAAATTATGTAGGCCGCATAGAGGTCATACCCCCTCAAAAATGAAATCAAGCCGCAGAGAAGTTATATACGGCCCGAACAACCTAGCCACTGAGAAGCCACATGCGGCTTGAATAACCTGTAATGCCCCACAACCGCACGGTGCATTACGCTGAGTCGGATTGAATGATAAAATAGCTGGTTATATTTTGATTTATTAGATTTTGGAACAACTATTGATTGAGTTAGTTTTATTTGCAGATCGCTAGCAGAGTTTGATGGAATCAGATGTTCGTTCAGAGCAGTACTGAGATAGCAGGATTGGAGCGATAATATCGTCTTTCTTAGTTCGATCGGTCGGATGATTTGGAGAGAACGGCCTGCTCGTACGGTCATACCAATTGAGTAGATCGTGCTTTACATCGAACCACGGGTTCAAGGGATCAGCTATATCGACAAGAAAGGGTGCTTAACGAAATCAGTCTTGGTGAGTGGGCTATGTCCCTTCTCCTATACTCCTTCATGTCTAATAATATGGAACACACGTAAAGGCTTAAACACTTGGACTGAAACTTAGAAATTACTATACTGTAGCGTGCATCGAGTGTGCGTTATTTGGTTGGATATGATTTATGGCTTGAGTTGGTTTTGCGTTGGGCAGTTGGAGCTTGAGTAGGCAGTTGGAGCTTGAGTAGATCATCTTGGTTGGAACATCGAGGCAATTCGGGCGGGCGAGCGAGCGTGCATCCGTGCACGAGTATCAGTTGGGCGCTTGCAAAGCATGCAGTTATGGTTTGAAACCGGATAACTGCATCGGTGAGGGCATTATGCCATGGAGTTTCATAGCGAGGGGTGTTGCACCGATTGGAACACTGTGTCGAGAAGCAGCATAGTGCCTATGGGGATAACTTGAGATGATGCCTTGGGATATAAGTTGGAGCATGGTTATGGATAGTTGGTTGGATGAGTCTAGGATCGTTTAGTGGGGCGAGAATGTTCGATTCTCTCATCATACCTACTTGGTGTCTGTATTGGTCACGGATAACCTATTGCATACATAGTTTCGTTTCCTTGAACGGGATATGCTCTAGGGCACCGGGATCGTTTGGCCATGGAGGAAACAAATGGTAACGTATCTTGGGCATGGTACCGGTAGTTTGATGCGACCAGGCGGCTAGCTACTCAGCGCTGGATCGAGTAGAACTGCAGTTGATCAGTCCTTTATGGCTTGGCCAGTAACTTCATATAGATAAGAGTTGGTTTGCTTTGCTTTGCTTTGGTTTATGCTTTTCGTCTAGGCGGCGGTCACCTTGCCTCGGCAAAAGTGTGCATATCGATGATTGGATTAATAAGGCTTGGATTGTGACATGCTAGTTTCCTTTTGAGTTGAGTTGGGTTTGATTTGAGGCTTGGATAATGGTTCGATAGGTTCTTGTGTTTCTTGGGTTTGAGTAGGCGGTTTGTATGCTAGTTTCCTTTTGAGTTGGATATATTTGCTTGTATATTGGCTTGAGTTGAATGCTTGCATGCTTAACCTGCTTTACAGTTTTCCTTAACATGTCATACCTCTGCCATGAAACGAATCTAGAATTCAAGTAGAAAGATCACCATATAATTGTTTACATTCATAATTCTACTTAGTATCGATTTAGACGAGTGGGTTACCCCACTCACCAGTACGGCTGTGTACTGCCCCACATTTATGGGCATTATTTCAGGTACGCAGGTGTAGTGGCGCTGCTTGGATATACGGGACATGATGTATGAACGGTAAGTACCTTTGTGGGTTAGAGAAAGAGCAAGAGTATTACATCATCTTTGTGGCATTCTTCTTTGTGGCATTTTTTATTTTGACCCTATCGAGAGCTTCGTTGCGTATACTCTGATGTGTGCTTGGTACACAATTTTTGACTTTCGTTGTAACTTGGTCGTTTCTGTAACACCCTATTTTTTTAATTTTTTTTTAAAATAAATTTTCTGGATTTTTTGGTAAATTTTTTTTAATAATTAAAAATGTCCTTCAGGGATTAATATTTTTATGGATTAAAATAATTATTAAAATATTACAAAAATTATATTTTTTGGTGTATTATTAATTATTGGAATTTGTGCAATTTTTCTGGAATTATTTGGGCTCAAAAACTATTTTAAATAGCTATAAATCCCAGTTTTAATTGAACCAGGCTCAAACCGGACTGAACCCGGCCCAATTGAACCGAACCGGACCCACTTAACTAAACCAAACCCAACCCTAACCCTAACGGGTCGGTACCTACCCAACCCGACCCAACCCGAACCCGTAAACCCTCACTCGCTCTCATCTCTCTCCCATGAAACCCTCAACCACGATCCCCCGCCCCGCCCCGCGTTTCCCGGCCACGCCCCGCCCCGCTCGTGGCCAACAGCCCACGTCCCCCCCGCCCCTCCTCTCCCTCTCTCCTTCCTTATTTAAGAACCCCCGAGCCGAAGCCCTCCGCCACCACCGCCATCACTATCACCGCTGGCCCACCCCGAAGTCCCCGCCGCCTTCGCGAGCCCCCGAAGACCCATCCCCGGCGACGGCGACGAGCCCCCAACGACCCCAACAGCCGCAACCGCAGCATCGCCGCCGCCACCGCCGTGCCCCGCCGCGCCGCGTCCCTACACAACATCAAGGTACATATCTTCCCAGCCTCGTATCTCTTTGTACAAAGACCCATTTTTTGTTCTGTCGAATCCTGTGCGAAGACCTCGTGACCCTCTCGAAATCTATGCAACTCGTTCGGGGTATCGCGTCTTGTGTCGGTCACAAATTGCGACGCAAAAACAGGAAAAAAAACTATTTCTGAAAATTCAAAAATTTATCCCAAACTCGCAAGTTCACTACCGTTTTGCGTGCAACCTGTTAACTATTTTCAAAATCCACTTAAACAGTAATTTAGACCGTATAACCTAGTTTTAAACCCTATTTTTGTTTAATTTTTGGTGTTATAGATTGTGATTAATTCGAGGGTGAAAATGGCCAAAAACTTGGTCTTTTAAAACCTTGATTTTCTCGGAACTGGGTACACCCTGCTAAACGAGGCAACTTGGTCGTGTGTGAACTTCACCGAAAGGTGCACACCGTTAATACGGACGTATAGGATTTTACGAAAGTTGATTTGGATATGCGTGCACACCGAAATCAACGCGTATCCGTCGACAATGCCCCATATCGGCCATGTTCTGAAACTCGTTGTAATATTGTGTGTGTTCGTCGTTTTGAAACGAAACTTGCGCCATCAGATTCGTAGCATTTTTTTGGTCCTGTGACCCAAGTTTGGTTCGATTCTGAGAACGTTGACAAAATCCCGTATCGTGGGCCCCACGACTCCACTTGACGGGCAATTTTGTGATCGGCTCATCGGAATCCAGTTATGGACATTCCATTGGGTTCGTATCATTGTTTTGGACTTGTAGACACTAAGTTTAACAAATTTGGAGAACTTTGTCTATGGCACATTTTTTGGTGCGAAGTGGGCCACATGTGGACCCCACTTTGATCAGAAACTGTCACTTTTGCCCCTGTGTCCAAATTGGACTTATGGACAGGCAATTCTAGCTATTTGATATCTTCTGAACATGATGGTAGTATTTATTTCAGCAACCGGAGGAGTACCTGCAGATCCCTCTGATACCAGAGCAGCAGTTGGAATCCCAGGCAAGTGTACCTTGCCAATCTTGCAGTATTTGCTACATAATGTTCTCTTGATTTAATTATATGATATGAATGTTCAACCCAGGACCGTGTGACATTACTTAACGTCCGAACAAGATTCGGGTGTCAACGCCGTACGCGGAGTTGTGTAACGTCACCTAGCGATGGATATCGAAACCCTATACATTCTCGTGCTTGCATCATCAAGTACGTCATACCATAGGACACCTGACACTGTTCATGAGATAGAATCTTCCTGAGATATTCATGGTGATTCTATATAGGCAACAGGATTTCTGACATAGACTTTATGTTCATAGCTATCATATAACTTGCTGCATTAAATATGATCTTGCGTGACATGGACATGAGACATCGTGGACATGAGAAATGTGATTATATTGGGTGGGAAGAGACACACAGGCTATAGGCTGATTTTATATATGGTGTCGTAGGACCACTACATAGTAAACTACATAATATAACTACATAGTATAACTGCTACCGGCTCCCCGACACAGAGCTTGTAGTGGTCTCAGCCTGAGTACTAGTGATGCTCTCACTTACATATCATATAGCTGGTTACATAGTCTACCCTATTATTATTATTTTATTTATTATTGCACTGCATTTATTCTGGCTTGAGTTATTCTTGTACCTTGTTATGTCCCCTGAGGACCTGGATCCGGATTATGTCCCCAGGTTTAGCAGAGGAGATCTACCCCGGGGTATACGGGACAGGAGCTGACATTTGAGCAGTACCAGAACCCGAGGATGAGGTCATGCCAGAGGATTTCTTCTGAGTACCTGCTTTATCTATACTCAGTTATTTCTCTTATTTACTGTCTATTGCATTGATGTATCAAACTTATTCTCGGGTTCTTTCCCGAGATACTTTTATTGAGACTTGTTAGATTTATTCTGGCATTTAATCTGTGATTACCTTCTGTGGATGAGATTAGAATTAGATTGTGACTTGTATCGTAGACCTATTTATTGTTGTTTACAGCTTAAGTACACCCTAATAGGTCTACTAAATTGGGTTTGCCATTGGTGTATGCTGCTGCCGATTGCCACGGGTCCAGTCCCTCGATATTTTGAGACTGGGGCGTGACATAGTTTTTGTGGTGGCCCATGCAGGTCTACGACTAAATTGTTTTGGTTTCAACTAAGGGACCGAGCAAGCCTGCGACAAAGATAGGATAAGTTATAGGATCTCATTCACTTGATTGATTCGTTATTGACCTCTATATCGACTTTAATTTATTAACTTGCATCCTGCCTTGATTCTTCTGTACGCTTCTCATAGTTTATTTTGGATGCAGAGTAATGGATTCACAAGCATGCGACGAGACTCCCATGGGAACACCACAAGTTACAGTTGTCACCTACGACGATGGAGCAACACCAGTAGGTAGAGATCAATCAGCTCAAAAAAGCCATCAAGCAGGTCGACCTACCTTAAGATTTCGGAGAGACGATATTCCACCACCACCGCAGTTTACTCCATAGATGCCTACCTTTCCACCAGGACAGCCTATGGATGGTCAGCAAATATTCCAAATGTTCTACGCAATGATGCAAGATTAATAGCAGATTCATCAAGAGGCTCAGCGTCACGAGGCAGAGAATCTGAGAAATAGCATAGAGACTGCACTAGAGCAGGCGAACCTACCAGCTCGACGGTCATCGACGGGCTCTATCACCGATTTTTGCCAACTGAAGCCCCGCATCTTTTCAGGAAAGGAGGAGCCCACTGAGGTTCATGAGTGGCTCACAAACACTCAACATCAATTAGAAGTAGCTGAGCTTCCAAGAGAGCGTTGGATGATTGCCGTCCGAATATAGTTAACGGGCAATGCATATCACTGGTGGCTATCTGAGGAGAGTCTGCTCGGACCAGACCGAGTCACTTGGGAGGAGTTCTCTAGAATCTTTCAGGAGATGTACATTTCATCTATTGCTCGATTAGAACTTCGGGACAAGTTCAATCGCCTCACTCAAGTAAGTATGACAGTGGAAGAGTACAATACGGAGTTCATTCGTTTGAGTCGCTTCGCCCCTACCCTGATCCCGACAGAAGAGGAGAAGGCTAAGAAGTTCTTCGACGGACTAAACTTTGAGCTACAGAGATTGATCGGATCCGTTGCATCTACTTCATACACGGACGTCCTTGCTACAGCCCGACGCATGGAGCGCGTCACCAGGAAAGAGTCCAGCCTTAAGCGGCCATTCACATCAGCACCAGCCAGAGCACCACAGGAAGAAGCTGCAAAGAGATCTCACATGCACTAGCTACCCAGAGCATCTCCGCAGATACTACCTACATGTCAATATTGTAGCAAGCGAGGCCATTATGAGAGCGAGTGCAGATGCAAGTTGGGATTATGCTTGATTTGCGGATCCAACCAACATTTAGCCAAGTATTGTCCTCAGCATCGAGAGGGAGCACTAATGTTAAACCGATAAGCTTTACCAGCACCGAGGCCACCTTTGGCACCCTAGGCAGCACTCTTTCAGCAGGCCCAGCAACAGCAGAGGGCACCACCACAAGGACGCAGACAAGCGTATGCGTTGACGATGGAGGACATACAAACTCGTGGAGCAGCAAATGTGCGTAAGATTTAAGTTATTCATAGCTATCTATTCCAAGTAATGCCATAGCGCGTGCCTGTTAATTCCTTTCCTTAGCCTTAAACCTTATTATTTTAAACTTGTTAATAATTGATAACCTAGTTTTTCTAAGTTGTAGTTTCCTTGCTCTAACCAGATTTCTTTACCCTTGAATTACCAAACTTTTATTGTTTAGGAAAATACTTTAGGTGTTTTGCTTAACCCTCATCTTTCGATTTCTCCTTGATCATGATTCTTTGTTTATGTCGTGCTTTGAACATGTCTTGCAACCGCGTTATCTCTGCTGTCGATTATTTTTTTAATTGCGAGGACGCAATTCTTTTAAGGTGGGTAGATTGTAAAACCCTGTTTTTTTTTAAAAAAATTCTGGATTTTTCGGTAATTTTTAATTAATTATTAAAAATGTCCTTCAAGGATTAATATTTTTATGGATTAAAATAATTATTAAAATATTACAAAAATTATATTTTTGATGTATTATTAATTATTGGATGTTGTGCAATTTTTTTGAAATTATTTGGGGTCAAAATATATTTTAAATAGCTACAAATCCTAGTTTTAATTGAATCAGGCTCAAACTGGACTGAACCAGACTGAACCCGGCCTAATTGAACCAAACCGGACCCACTTAACTTAATCTAACCCAACCCTAACCCTAACGGGTCGGGTCCTACCCAACCCGACCCGACCCGAACCCGTAAACCCTCATCCGCTCTTCTCTCTCTCCCACGAAACTCTCATCCACGATCCCCCGCCCCGCCCCACATTTTTCGGCCATGCCCTGCCCAGCCCATGGCCAACCGCCCATGTCCCTCCCTCTACGGCCTCCCCGCTCTGCCTCTCCTCTCTCCTTCCCTATTTAAGAACCCCCGAGCCGAAGCCCTCCGCCACCACCGCCATCACCATCATCGCCGGCCCACCCCGACGTCCCCGCCGCCTCCGCGAGCCCCCGACAACCCTTTCCCGGCGACAGCGACGAGCCCCCAAAGGCCCCAGCAGCCACAACTGAGCATCGCCACCGTCGTGCCCCGCAGCCGTGCCCCGCCGCACCGCGTCCCTTCACAACATCAAGGTACCTGTCTTTCCAGCCTCGTATCTCTTTGTACAGAGACCCATTTTTTGTTCTGTCAAATCCTGTACGAAGACCTCGTGACCCTCTCAAAACTCGTGCAACTCGTTCGGGGTATCGCGACCTGTGTCGGTCACAAACTATGACACAAAAATAGGAAAAAAAACATTTCTGAAAATTTAGAAATTTATCCCGAACTCGCAAGTTCACGACCGTTTTGCGTGCAACCTGTTAACTGTTTTTAAAATCCACTTAAACAGTAAATTAGACCGTATAACCTAGTTTTAAAACCATATTTTTGTTTAATTTTTGGTGTTGTAGATTATGATTAATTCGAGGGTAAAAATGGCCAAAAACTTGGTATTTTAAAACCCAGATTTTTCTCGGAACTGGGTGCGATCCGCTAAACGAGGCAACTTGGTCGTATGCGAACTTTATTGAAAGGTGCGCACCGTTAATATGGACGTGTAGGATTTCGCAGAAGTTGATTTGGATGTGCGTGAATACCGGAATCAACGCGTATCCGTCGACAACGCCTCATATCGGCTATGTTCTGAAACTCGTTCTAATATTGTGTGTGCTCGTTGTTTCAAAATGAAACTTGTGCCATCAGACTCATAGCATTTTTTTGGTCCTGTGACCCAAGTTTGGTTCGATTCTGAGAACGTTGACAAATTTCCATATCGTGGGCCCCACGGCTCCACTTGACAGAAAATTTTGTGATCAGCTCATCGGAATCCAGTTCTGGATATTCCATTGGGTTCGTATCGTTGTTCTGGACTTGTAGACACTAAGTTTGACGAATTTGGAGAACTTTATCTCTGGCACGTTTTGGTGCGAAGTGGGCCACACGTGGACCCCACTTTGATCAGAAACTGTCACTTTTGTCCCTGTGTCCAAATTGGACTTATGGATAGGCAATTCTAGCTATTTGATATCTTCTGAATATGATGGTAGTATTTATTTCAGCAACCGGAGGAGTACCTACAGATCCCTCTGATACCAGAGCAGCAGTTGGAATCCCATGCAAGTGTACCTTGCCAATCTTGCAGTATTTGCTACATAATGTTCTCTTGATTTAATTATATGATATAAATGTTCAACCCAGGACCGTCTGACATTACTTAACGTCCAAACAAGATTCGGGTGTCAACATCGTATGCGGAGTTGTGTAATGTCACCTAGCGATGGATATCGAAACCCTATACATTCTCGTATTTGCATCATCAAGTACATCATACCATAGGACACCTGACACTGTTCATGATATAGAATCTTCCTGAGATATTCATGGTGATTCTATATTGGCTACAGAATTTGTGACATAGACTTTATGTTCATAGCTATCATATGACTTGCTGCATTAGATATGATCTTGTGTGACATGGACATGAGATATCGTGGACATGAGACGTGTGATTACATTGGGTGGGGAGAGACACACAGGCTACAGGACAATTTTATATATGGTGTCGTAGGCCCACTATATAGTAAACTAGATAGTATAACTACTATCGGCTTTCCGACACAGAGCTTGTAGTGGTCTCAGCCTGAGTACTAGTGATGCTCTCACTTGCATATCACATAGCTGGTTACATAGTCTACCTATTGTTATTATTTTATTTATTATTGTACTGCATTTATTCTGGCTTGAGTTATTTTTCTACCTTGCTATATCCCCTGAGGACCTGGATCCGGATTATGTCCCCAGGTTTAGCAGAGGAGATCTACCCCGGGGTATACGGGACAGGAGCTAACATTGGAGCAGTACCAGAACCCGAGGACGAGGTCGTGCCAGAGGATTTCTCCTGAGTACCTGATTTATCTATATTCAGTTATTTCTCTTATTTCCTGTCTATTGCATTGATGTATCAAACTTATTCTCGGGTTGTTTCCCGAGACACTTTTATTGAGACTTGTTAGATTATATTTTTATTTTGATTATTCTAGCATTTGATCTATAATTACCTTCTGTGGATGAGATTAGAATTAGACTGTGACTTGTATCGTAGACCTATTTATTGTTATTTACAGCTTAAGTACACCCTAATGGGTCCATTAAATTAGGTTTGCCCATTGGTGTGTGCTGCTAGCGATTGCCACGGGTCCAGTCCCTCGATATTTTGGGACTGGGGCATGACAGTTTCAATGATAACTTTGATGTTTGACAGCATCGTCTTGTGCAAGCACAACTCCAGGCTCGTACGGCATCACGTCCCGATGAGAAAGATTGTCCTACGGGAGCACTGTAACGTAGTGATTCGTGTTCAGCAGGGATGATCGAGCTTGCGGAAGATTGGGGCATGACACAACCAAGCCACAGAGAAGTCATATACGGCCCGAACAACCAAGCCGCAGAGAAGTCATATATGGCCTGAACAACCAAGCTAAAGAGAAGACACATGCGGCCTGAACAACCAAGCTGCAGAGAATCCACATGCGGCCTGAACAACCAAGTCCCATAGAAGCCACATGCGGCTTGATCACCCAAAAATCTAGAAGCCGTATAGTATACTCTATACGGCCTGTACAACCCTAGAGAAAGGAGGCCGCATAAAATCTCCATGAAACGGCATTCGGTGACTGTCAGAATCTGATACATCACTCATCATACTGAGACGCTTTGAGACTCGTGAAGACGATGACTCAGAAAAAGACAAAAACTCTGATCCCAATTGTATGACCGTAAGGCAACTCTAGAGGGGGGTAAATAGAGTGCAGCGAAATAATCTATCCAATTAAAAATATGTAGCAGAGTAAAGGAAGCTACGAACTAATAACAATAAATAAAGTAGAGTAGTAAAGGTAAGAGAGAGCAAACGCAAACACCGCGATGTATACTGATTTTCCTCTAAGAGGACTAGTCCAGCCCGAGAACACTTGCTCGAAGTATTATCCACTATAATCACTAATAGTGAATCACAAGCTTTGATCCGAAGGCTTGCCACTTATTTACAACCACAAGCTTTGATACGAAGGCTTGCAACTTTACAGCTAGAGAAAAAACTTGCTGAACCAAGCTTTTACAACTCTTATTGACTTCTAAACCAATATCACACTTAGCACTTAGAAGGGTAGGGAGTTGATCTTAGAGATGGAAAGGTTAAAGGCTCAGGGTATAGCTCACTAGAGAATAGAAAGATGAAAAGAAGATGAGATAATTTGGATTTGAAAACTCATGCCTATTTATAGGGTATACTCAAACCGAGTTCGGCCAGAATTCGGTATAAAAATTTAAATATTTTGAACGTTGGGGCAATAAAATTAGGGATTTTACAACTGGTCATTTTCCAAAATAGACTGACCGAGTTCGGCCAGAATTTGGTCCGAGTTTGGTTGGTTTATTCTAGTTAGGTTTTGGGTTTATGTATGGCTAGTTTTGGTTTTATTTGGTGGATGGATTTTAGGCTATTTTGAGTGGATTTAAGTTATGCCAGTGCGACTTGATGTACATAAATCCTAGACTCAAATAAAGTGAAAGATAACATAGAAGAATTACAAAAAGATACAGTACAACCAGCAATCGTTGCAGCATTATTGAGTTTTAAGTTTGTATCATATTGCGACATATCAAAACATTGTTTAGTTAATTATCAAAATTAAGTTGACTGAGATAGAATGGGCCAATACTTATTACCCATGGCATACCTAAAACTAGGTACAAATAATAAGTTAAAAAGATACAGACTATTAGAGGTAATATGGACGTGATAATAAGAATCAATGAATATAATATTTGCTCAGAGGTAATGTGGACATGACAAACACCTTAAGTTTAGCCTCTACCGGAGATTTATGGTATATATATCTGCTCAGAGGTAATATGGACATGGAAGAATATAACCTTGTAGGGATACAACTTTTTGTAAGAAAATAAATCATAGGTGATGTGGACATGATTATTTTCTCGGAATTGATTACTTCTAACCCAGCTGGGGATTAGAAATATAAAATTCTCAGAGCAGTTGGGCTCTAAAAGTAATCAACTAGGAGGAGAAAAAATGATGGTTCAAAGGTAATATGGACGTGAACCATTGTTAGATATCTCGTCCCAGCTGGTGAAGAAATATAGAGTATCTCCAATCCAACTGGGGAAAAAAATAAGACATCCTTAGAGCGACTAGGCTTCTAAGAATACGCTTATTTACTTGGGGAAGTTTATTTTACGATCTCAATGAGAATATTTTACAGGATCTGAGGATTATTTCACTGGAGAATTTTGGAGGATATATTACCCATTGTGTATTCAAGACTCTTGAATACATGTAATAGCTCGAGGTGATAAAGAGTTTCACTGACTCTCCTGGGGATGTTACTATCAACAAGATATGCTAGGGACAACAAAAATGTTTGCTAAGGACACTTTCGATTTCTCTCAGAAATTTTCTAACCGCATTGTGAAAGGTCATTTTTAAGTAGATCTATCATTACGGATAATATCTTTAAAACACTATACGGTGAGTAAATGTTCTACTGTACATTTACACTACTAAGGATAAAATTAAAAATTATAAAAATTGTACATTTAAAGAGATCCGTTGGGGATAGGGAAATACAGATCTAACTATGGCTTAGACGTAGTACTTCTTCAGGAATTTTCCATTTATCAGCATCATCAGCAACTCTCCATTTGGCTTTGCGAGCCTGTATGCGCCGTTGGAATATACTGACTCCACCACAAACGGACCATCCTATTTAGGCTAGAATTTACTCTTGGATTTGTGCGTCATGACCATCGGTTTTCTTACTGCTAAACCCAACCGAAAATTCTTGGGCTCCTCGGCAAATTTAGGATGACACAGATCAAAATATTTTTATGCCTCTCCATCGGAAGGATGAGATAGTTTTCCTTCATCCATCTTTCGTTCCTTGTTATGCCATGTCATGTGTTGTGCTTTATTTATGGACATATACATCCTCTGCAGCCTCTTTGTAATCGACAAAAACTGTATATACTTATAGGGACACAACATTGCTCGGACAGTTGACTTTCCTTTGCCCTGAATTGGCTTGTACCAGTCCGCATGACAAAAAATGCATTTATCTTTATCATTATTCTTTTTGTAGTACAATATACAACCGTTTTGACAATAATCTATCTTTTTATGACCTAATCCAATTTTTTATATCATTATCTTCGACTTGTAGAAATTTTTAGGCAACCTCTTCGATCCTTTTGGCAACAACTCTCTAACAAACTGAATTATTTGGTCGTAGCATTCATGCGGCAAGTTAAAATTAGACTTTAGGTTCAATAGCTGTATCACTACCGACATGACAGAATGAAAATCACAACCCGGGTATAAAAGAGTATTGACATTCTTGAACATATCATAGAAGTTTTTCGCATCAGGATTAGGATCCTCCGAATCAAGACTTGGACCGGCCGCATCAAATATCAACTCACGCGTCAGGTTTCTCTGTCGATATTAAAAGTTATCTCCGAGAGTGGACTCTTTTACCTCTGTATTGAAGGAGGAATAATGATATTGTAAAAACAAAGGTTCTACTTGAGTCATCCACTCCTTGTAGTTCGGTACGAAATCCTTCTTATAAAGATGCTCCCTCACGAAATCCACCTCTTTGAATGGTATATTATGACATTTGATACAAGGACACTTGATGAGCCTCCCATCCATAAAATAAGGTTGACTACTAGCATATTTGAGAAATTCCTCAACGTCCGCCATGAAATTATCTATCAAACCAATCATACTCTCATGTCGCCAATTGTACATCCATGATCGGTCAACTAAGTATCGACTCATTGATTCTGCATGTATCATATATTCAAACAATATTGATTAGATACAAGATGAGTTATGATATTTGCTAAAGGATTAGTTAGTTAGGATACTTGATGAACAAGTCTCATAAAGAACTAAAGGAGCTATTGGAAAGATCGTATTTGAGCATTTTTTTCGTGTTTTACATGTATCCAAAATCATAACACTCATCCGAATATGGACGATACATGCCACAGCATAGTAAAGTTGGAACTACTAATTACTATTTATATTAGTACCTTGAAGTATAACTATAAACGACTATAATACTAAGAAATAAAACTAGAAATACTTAAAATAATGCCCAAAGTATAAAATATATTTTCTAAACTATTAATAAGTAGTGATAATCTTATCGGTTAAATTAGTGATAATCGATACTCATAGTAATGGTCCGATACCGATTCCGATACCAATACCAATACTCTAAAATGTTAATAATTCATTATAGGTTAAATTAGTAATAGTTGTATCGATTTTAGGGC
Organism: Iris macrosiphon; assembly: GCA_036927795.1. Classification (NCBI taxonomy): domain Eukaryota; kingdom Viridiplantae; phylum Streptophyta; class Magnoliopsida; order Asparagales; family Iridaceae; genus Iris; species Iris macrosiphon. The sequence goes on from JAYESA010000005.1 coordinate 104,650,991, forward strand.
CGATGAATAAATTGTTACCGATACGGATTTTTGAACGTCACATATTCTATTTTTGATATTCTAGGATACGCTCAAGCCTACGTATTAAGAATTACGTACGTCTAAGTATACACATACAAATCAAAATAATTATATATGTAATATTCAATTTTTTAATCTTCTTTTAAGTTAATTATAGACACATACAATATATATTACCATTTTCGTGTCCTAATACTCATGTCAATTTGTCTGCATTTTTTTGATACGTATGTCCGTGCTATAAATTGATAATATATATATATATATATATATATATATATATATATATATATATATATATATATATATATATATATATATATATATATTCAACCTAATACAAAATATACCTAATTAATCATAATAAATTGACAAACATGAACAAAATTAAAGAAAATGAACAAAATTTAAGTAGGGGAGAGGAAGAGGACTTGCCTAAGAATCCTCGACTTGCAATTTGAGAAGGAGGAGAGGGAATGGATATGGGGCTATTAGTTCTAGGGCTCATCGACTTGCCTAGGGCTCCTCGGGTTGGGGCTGTCGGAGGAGGAGGAGGGGGTCGTCGGAGACGAAGGAGGAGAGGGGGTCGGGGTCACGCCGGAGCAAGAGAGAGGAGGTCAGGGTCTCCGGAGACGCCGGAGGAGGAGGAGAGGGGTCGGGGGGTCACCGGAGGAAGGAAAGAGGGGATAAGAGGTCGCTGGAGACATCGGAGGAGGAAGAGAGGGGGTCGGGGGTCACCGGAGCAAGGGGAGAGGGGGTCGGGGTGTAGCACCCCGTTCCTCCTATTCGAGGAGCGCGGCTAAGAAACACAAGACGGTATCGTTCGATCGGGATAGATTGAAATAAGAACTCGTCCTCGTTATGGATTTGCTTCTTCGGAATCGATTCCCATATTCAGTGGACCGTGCCCCCGGGATCGACTTAGCGGCAAAGTCAGGAGGGACCTCTCCACTGTTATCTTTGTTGCCTCGGATTTCGATGTCGCTTGTTGCTTTCGTGCTTTGAGTTGGTTTTTGGATTTGCTTGGGTTTTCTTGAACGGTTTCGATAGATTTTATTGTTTTCGTTCATTGAACTGCATTTCAATTCCGAGATTGGAAAGAGTGTTAGGGGTATTGATCGAGTTGTTCGTGATACAAGTGAACAAGCAGTAGGCGGCTTACGAGCGGAGTCTTGAAGCGCCTCTTTCCTTCTCCCTTCCAACCATCTAAGTGAGTGGCTACCATCCCGATTAGCTAGCCCTGCTTCCAAGTCTTCACACCTAAAACTCTTGCATTCTTGTTGCCCCGATCAAACGATACCAAATAATAACTAAAAGATACCAAGATAAAAGGGAATAGACTTGGATTGTATTGCTTGTCATTCAACTTGGGAACGGTTACTCATGTGCATGCTTGTTCATTTGAAATGTTCACCATATGCATCAATTTTAGTTAGAATGTATCTTTTTCTATAATTGTTCTAAGTATGGATCATATCTTGCATGCGAATAAATTGTTCAGGGAGGCTATACAAATGAATCATGCAATATTACTTATCCTGTACTCATGTTGCCTCGAAGGCATAAACTGATAGTTTAAGAGAACGTATTGTTCGATCACGGATAACTTATGCACAAGGGTATAGTTCTGCGGGTGGTCGCTGGGGCACTGGCACCGTTCCGGTCCGGGCGGAACTCGTGTGTAGTCATCGTGTGCTGGAGGGGATGGCTTGCAACGCATCGTATGCTTATCGTATGTTCTCGTTGCATGCTATCCCTGTCCTTGACTATGTCCGTTATGGCACCATGCCAGTGATCCTCTTGTAGATTTAAACCTGTTGCAAACTAACTTGTGTCTTCTGTCACGCCCCGGTCCCGCAGGGCCGTTCGTCCTCGCTTTGGTCCCTACGAAACCGATCGTCCTCGCACGGGCGTGATGCCGTGCAAGCCTAAAGTGCGCTTGCACAAGGCCAAAGCTTGATACAAGGGCAAGTAAGCTATTTAATACTGACGCAGCGGCACACATATATTGCAGAAAAGTGAAGAATACAATGGCATATGAAAACAGGCTCTTTTATTGATATTCACAAGTGTTACAAGCGACGCATGGCCGAGGTTACAAATCGCTCAAGCACTCTTCTCTCGATTACAATAACACCGTTCCATACATTATGTCCCTCTATACAAAAGCAACTCAATGCAGGCATAACTCGATGTGGTTCCAGGCATCGACTCCAGATTTCCGGTTCCTTGGGATGAGGCACGGCTATCACTTCCTCGCACGGACAAGCACCTGAGAACAAGCAAACTGTTGGTGGGTCAGCACTTTATGCAAGTACTGGTGAGATAAAATAACTGAACAGAAGCTACACCCCCTGAAACCCACACTAAGTAAACTTGTGGCAAAACATTGCATTACTAGTGATCTTGCTAGTTTTACCTAAGTTCTTTTCATGCAGCTCAGAACTATAGTCAGATTACATCTTTTTGAAAACATAACTTTGAAACAGTTTGCATATTCAAACTATAAGCATACGATCGGGACAGTGTTCTATCGTGTAGTGCGCAACATGTATTGTGCAACACAAATCTAACTCTTAGGGGCAAGGCAGCATATAGGAACTATCATTTAATTCAAGCACACAAGTAAAACTATCATTCAGAGGCCGGTCCCCGAGAAACTCAGGATTGGTAGCGGTAATCCAGCTAACCAATGACTCACATTCTGATACTATTAGCAGCTGTGACTCATGGTTGCACATTACTGCCGAAGCAGCCGTAACCAAGGTTCAGCTCTGCACTAATAGTCATTGTCCGACCGATGCAATGCATGAAGCACTAACAGGTATCTCTACGATGCAGACAAAAATGAACATGCGTGCTTTTGCATAAACTTATATTTCTTACCCCATAGCCGAACGGTTATCCCTGCAGCAGACACACAAGTTAGTCACAATATGCACCTTATTAACAACTTATGAATCCATCTTCTGGTGTCACAAATGATAGGTATACAAGAAGGTAAACCTAGCATGCACCCTATCTATATGACGGTCCTGAGAAACTCATTGATGGACAACAACACCCCCTAGATCCTTTCGAAACGGAATATCAGGGTGCTCTCACAATCCCTTCCGGACCGACCGATTCCCAGTGCCCCAGGAATCGACCGAGAGACTATTACCTTGTGCACAAGTTGTCCGAGACCAATGCAACAATCACATTCACATTCACATTCACATGCACTTAACAATCTAATAGCCACACCCCCTGGAACCCGAAGGAACGGAACATCAGGGCGGACTATTAGACTATACTCTTCTTCTTATACAAGCAAACACATCTTTTCACATATCTAATAGTACACCCCCTGGAACCCGAAGGCACGGAACATCAGGGTGCACTATTAGTCTATGCATATACGAATCAAAGGCAGCAGTTCGATATAGCAAAACAGACAAGCGAAACATATTTTTGACAAGCACGATTGATTCTTATTTCTAACATGCAAAACTATCTCTTTTCAAATTATATTCAAAGGAACATATTCAGACGATTCATTTACTTATCTTCTTAGCATGGCAAGGGTTCGTTTGAGCTGTGTCGGTGTAACTAAGCATGCAACATTTCTATCTTTCTCTTAGCATAGCAGTAGTACGTTCTCATTTCTGACAAGCATTTATATTCTCTTAGTTAGGCAACATATTCGTTTCAATGACAAGCTATGTGAGTTTTCTTATTAGCATGCTGAGTCGGTTCTATCATTCTCTTATGAAAATATTCTTCTTAAGCAAACAAGCATTCAAAAACTCAGATTCATTATTAAGTCGTGCAAGAATCAGAGAATGCAGTTCTGCCCACTCACTTTGATTAATCGGTCTGGAACTCTCCGAGAAGACTTCCGTTCGAGCAAGCAAGGCGATCTCACTTGTACGTAGCGTCAACGCAGAGCGGGGCGCTACATCTTCGTGGCAGGAAAGGCATGGTAAGTATTGTGCAGGTCGTTCAGACGGACAGGTAAAAGTCACCAAACGGTGACAAGTTCATTCAGTAAATTCTATATGCTGCTTACTTGTAAATGAACTAAGGCAAGATAGAAACCCACAAAAATATGCATGCTTCATTAAAACAATGTGTTGATTGGTATAGTTGGGTTAGCTCGCCTTCACCAGTATATTTCGACATGCTGACCCTCGTTGAAACAGGTTCCCCGCACTAAGGCGAACCGAGCGAGGAGCCGAAGTCGTCTTCCCGATCCAGTCCAGCTGTAGGCACACCTGATCGTGCCTCATTTTGAAGTACTTAAAGAGAGGAGCTTGCAACTCAGTACACAATGCAGCTCTGTGGCAAAGCCGTCCTCCAGCTCGGAGGTCTTTATCATTTTGAAGTTTAGTAAAGGGATGTAATGTATAGGACTGCTATCTCATTTTGTGCCAACACTTTTGTAAGCCCGTGTGGCAAGTAGCTGACTCGTTTCAAGAGTTTGTAATAGATGTTCATTATCAATAAAGAGAACTTTTCCATGTTTCAAATCTTTGTTTCAATTTATCTGCGTACTCTGAATATGTGCTCGTTATACAAAATACTTTAGCCTTGTGCGGGCGCAACCCCGGGCCCGCACGATGGTCATGATTCGAGGGACACCCTAACGATTCCACGGAATTGGGTCATGACAGGGGGTCGCTGGAGACGTCGGAGGAGGAGGAGAGAGGGTCGGGGGTCACCGAAGCAAGGGGAGAGGGGGTCGGGAAATGCCGGAGGAGGAGGAGGAGGGGGGTCGGGGGTCGGGGGTCGGGGGTCACGGAGGAGAGAAAGAGTTTGGGGGGAAATGAAAATGAAACTGGGATATTAAATTTTAACGTTTGGCAGCGACAAAATCTATTCATCGCTAGTCCGTCGCTGAGAAAAATTGACACCACAATGACGACTTACAGCAAAAATTAATATATATTTTTTATATAAATATATTAGTCGCTATTCCGTCGGTATTTCATCGCTACACCAGCGACGGATAATATTCTGTCGCTGATATCCATCACTAAATTCCAGTAATTTTGTAGTAGAAGATATCGATCTTTGTGTGAACTGTTGTCACTGGAATACAAAGATGTACTCCTAAGCCATACTCAAAATATTACTTAGTACTTAAACATTGGACATTATAGTACTTCAAAGGAAGTCCTTTATTTAGGAAGTACAATATTACTTAGTACTTAAACATTGGACATCATTAGGTTATGCGCTTATATATTCTTCAAGCGTGTCATCTTATTTGGCCTCAACCACAAATTGACATACAAAGGGTTGTGTTGGTGCCAGAGTCTTATAGCGACTGAGGTTGACTACCAAAGGCTCTGAACCCCTTATGGAAGAGAGGTCAATTTTCAATAGAGGCTCACTTTTTCCTCCACGGGATGTCCTTCAAAGATTAATCACAGGAGGTTCTAAGACGTTGCGATTAGTTTTCTTACTGATGTTTAACACGAGTGGAGTAGGAGCGTCCTTATCGACAACACGACCGCCCATAAATCTTTAGAGGTCCTTCTGTAGATGAATCTTTCTCAGCTTCATCATTAGCTTATTCTTCTAGATGTATTTGTTTATATAACACTGAATATGAGTAGGAAGCCTCTACAACGTTGAAGGGATCAACATCGGCGAACTCGGTTCTAACAACTCCATCGTTGTTGATGTATTTGAAACATTGATATAGAATTGATGGCACAATCATGTCATCATGTATCCAGGGGCATCCCAATAAGACGTTGTAGGATATATCTACGTCAATGACGTAAAAAGTGACCTTAGTTCTAAAATTGCATATATGACATTTCACACGAATCTTTTCCAAGGGATAACTCCTTCCAACGTTGAAGCCAAATATGGTTGTGTTGGCTGCAGACAACCGGTGTATAGGAATTTCTAGGATCTGAAGCATGCTCCTCAAAATTATATTGAGTGATGAACCGAGATCAATGTGCATACGATCCACCTTGATAGCACCAATGTACTCAGTATAGTATAACGGTCTGTCATGGCAATTTTTCTTCAAGAACATATCTTCTTTGGAGAAGGTAATGATGGGAATCCTCTTCATTACTCTATGGCAATGGGGACATGTAGCAGGATCTTCAGCTGGCTCCTTAATCTGTGTTAAGTAGGAGTCGTCATGTTGCAATGCCTCGCTCAGAGTATCACGGGTCGCTTTGAATAGACGAAGAAGCTCAAAGATCCACAACCTTGCTGGTTTATTGGCGAGCTACACCAATATGTCAAAGTTGTAGGGCTTGTCAAGCCCAGGTTGAGAGCTCTTCTTCATGGACTTGTCAAAATTAGCCTCCTTTTGTTTTAATTTGTCCGTCGTTGTAGGCTTAGACGGACCTGCTTTGGGTACTATCGAAGCAGCAAGTATTGAGTTTGACGGTGCGACGTCCTCTTGAACCGGATCATAGGTCCATAAGTAGGATTTGTCGGACCGGGTTTCATCGGATAGGGCTTCCAGGCGGCACCTGGAAGAACCACATGACATGTTCTGTGGTTCTTCACACCATGGATCTTCTAAGCCATGTTCTTCCTTTTCTTCGTCTTCTTTCTTTGGGAGTCAGTTTCTTTTCCCATGTCTAGGAGAAGGTTCGGATGAACCCACATGATTTTACCGTACAGTGTAGTGAGCGGTACCAACCATTCTGATTGATTTTGGGCTGGTGGGAGACTAACAATGTTCAGTATCACTTTAGGAATTGGGACGATGCCATCTTGGACTTCCATCACCGAAAAATTATCGAATTGTAGTGACACCATGTTGGCAGTAATTGTCTTATCGTCAGAGGGATGGGTGATCGCCTTAGCATCGACCAGTTGTTGTATGCATCTCTTCAATATGGAGCAATCATTTGTAGAATGATGAACGTATTGATGAAAAAATAGTACTTAGGATCATTGGATTTATCTACCTCCTAAGGATGCCTGATGTTGGGCAGTTTGAGCTGGTTGCTCTTTATCAGTACATTGAATATATCGATGACATCATCATCGAAGAAGAAGAATGTCTCCTTTGGCTTAGACTCTTTCAAAGGCTTCTGCTTAGATGGTGAAGCACCTTTGGATATTTTCACAACAAGGGCCTCCTTCCCTTTTCCGTTGCGATTGTTGTTGTTCTGAAGATGCTTGCCCCTGTCGTCAAAACCAAGAACCTTAATCTCGAGCAGCGGGATGTTGCCTACGTTCTTCTCAACAATATCGACATTTGCAATAAATGTCGACCATTGATCGTACTGTGCAGTGCCCATGCAGAACTTCACTACTGGTAGTAAGTTATACCTGCAAGTGTCCATTAGCACTGGTTCTGGGATACCAGGAGGTAGCTTCACGGCCAACTATCTGAAGCGTTCTATGTAATCTCTTACATATTCGTTCTCTCTCTGAGATGTTAAGATGAGAGTCGACAGAGTTATATCTCTTCCACTTTCATAGAACCGAGAGAGAAAAAATCCTCACAGATCATCAAATGATTTGATACAGTTGTCTGGAAGGCTATAGAACCATTCATAGGCTACATCAGTTAGAGCCCCGACAACGTTAGTAAGTAGTGCATCATCTCGTTGTAAATGCACCATCTCAGATTCAAAATAATTCATAAATTGACGGGGTAACTTTTTTCCGTCAAAAGGAATTAAAGATTGCGGCTTGTACTTGGGTAGACAAACCACATTGTTCCACTCTAGAAGATAAGGTTGTAACCCCTGATTTCTAGTTTCCAAACTTTGAAATTTATTTTTCGAAGTTATTTAGTTTACATTATATCGTATCTAAATGTCTTATTAATTCCTTAAAGAAATTAACAGTATAAAGTTTTAAAAGAATTTAAAAGAACTTATTATGATTGTGAATTATTGGGCCAAGTCAATGTTTAGGTTGGACTTTACTCAAGTTTCCCAAATAATTGCTATAGAATCTGTTAGAATCCGATTTTAGAAAGAAAAAAATTTGATATTGGCCGATAGGTACTCCAGACTGATTAGTTAGAAACTGGAATTGAACTAATAAATATAGTAAGTAAGCCGAGTCCTGTTAAGAGATACAAGGATTTCTATATTTATTATGCTTGAGTCAATAGCCAGGGGAACGTGTATATTAATTTTTATGGGTTAGTGAGCCGGTCTGGTTTTAGACATTTAGATCATTAAATAATAGATTCTCATAAGCAAATAGAGAAGATTCTAGATTAACTATTTAACATGTGATTAAGATAAGATAGGTAGTTAATTGTAACTAACTTATTCTAGAAAATTTCTAATCAGTTAGGAATTAAGAACCTGGTTAATAATTCAGTCTAGATTAATTATCACATGTTCTTGGACCTAAACATGGGACCCAAATTTTCTAGCCTATAAATATTCCCTAAATTGTCCATTCATTGCAAATCCAAAGTCCATTCTGGCCAAGCCTACTCCAACCAAACCCATTTCCCTGCAGTGTCCAGTCCATGTGTTTGTGTCCAGTATCTATGCTGTCCAGATCCAAGAAATCTGTGTCAGCTCATGTCGAGCCTCGGGTCCGACCCCAGAGTATCTGACACATCTATTTCCACTATTTTTATTCTAGTACATCCCAATCATGTGTCCAACAAAAGGGACACAGTACACCAAAACCCTAAAGAAACACCAGTCAACTCAACCTCTTCTCTGTGTCCCCGGGTCCGACCCTAAGGGCACAATACAGACGACACACACCATATTCACCAACAGAAAATCCTAACTCTATCTGGACGCCGTGTCTCGGTCACGCCCCGATCTCCCAAAGGTAATCTGCCGTCACGCTAGGCGCGAATCACCGCGTCAGCGCTCCCGCGAGACGATCGTTCTCATCTGGACGTGATGTCGCACAAGCGTAAGTCGCGCTCGTGCAAGGCCAAGATCCAAGCAGGCGGTAAAATGACTAAGCCACAGAGTCGCACAGATAGTCCGAGTGTAATGGAATAAGAACGAACAGACGATTGGTAACAAGTTCACAGAGTCGTCAATAGCGGAAGAATTGAATAGCACAAGTATAGAAGTAAAATAAACTCTTTATTGATATTGAACAAGTATTACAAGCGGCGTTAGGCCGAGATTACAAGTCGCTCAAGCCTCTCTCTCTCGAAACAGTAAAAGCGTACAAAGTGGCTACATTTGTGGAATGAAACATAGGCGATGTTCCTACATTATGTCTTATATATGTGCTTCAGTTCTTGACGCAACGCTCCAAGTCTCCAGAGCGAACTCCACGCCTTAGTACGCACGAAAGGGGTATCCGCAATCTGGTGGGTTATCAGTACATGAATGCACTGGTGGGGAGGCTTCTTGCTTGTTCGACAAATTCAAACACGTTATATAGGTTCCGTGCACCATCTATTAAGTTATCTTTCTAGTCTTGCCTTAAGATCAGTTTCATGGCATAATTAATAGCCTAACTCATGTGGCAGTACGCCGTGCGATATGAAGGAACACGGCAAGACTTACCAACTTACCATTCGTCCTTCTCTGTCCAAGAAAAACCAAATTAAATCAAACACGAGCATATATAATAAAATCCAGGCAATTTGTATAAGAAAACACAAGTGACGTGAGCGAAGTTCTGTTTTCAGGAACACGAGTTACACAGATTATCCAGAAGTATTGCAGAAGATGTTCAAGTGTTTAATAGATTGCTCAAGTTGTTCAATTTATGTATATGTCTTATACTCATATCGTTCAGGTATTGCAGATTATTGGATGCGATACAATGACTCGCACGCAGATTGCCGCTAAGCGAGGATGACATATCTATATGAACAGGAGGGTCGCTGGCGTTACAATCCATTTGGACGAGTCTCTTGACGGAGATGGATATAGCGCTAAAAACTCGAGGCGCGCACCATCCTAACAGGAGAGACCCGGACTCTTTCGATGGAGATAGTATTGTGTTAAAAACTTGAGGCACAGACACCATCCCGCCAAAGCTTGAGGAGTCCCTATATAATTTCTTCCAGGCCGGCACGATCTCGGTGACCCGGCGATCGTCCGAGAAATCCACAATACCTCGTGCACGAGTTGTCCGCGACCAAGCAAGTCTTGGGTTTCAGATTCACGGGATTCATGACATGACATATTAATTCTTGATTCACTTAGCCATTGAATGATGCGTAGTCTCTTGTGCGAAGATGGGTGTAGTAATAAGGGCGCATACACCATCTTGCCCGCTCGAGAGAGACTACCAAGGATCCGAATACCTGAATGAGTCTTGCTCTATGAGTTGTGATTCTTGCTTTACTGGACATGATGTAATCCCCTGGTTCGAAAATTGCCTTGGCGACCTAACGGTCCTGGATACTTTCAGGTTCATACTTGCACGGAACGACTATTAGATAGTCTTCCGGTGAATTTGATGAATGCAAGGCAAGATAGTGTTACTTGATTGTGGCACAAATTTGTGTGGCAAGCATTGAAATGAGGAAACGAGTACAAGTCAAAATATAAGCATGCAAGCATTGCATTAGTGTGAACATAAGCATTTACGTTAGTACGTCTATGGTGTAGTGCGAAGAGTGAAGCCGTACAGGGACATATCGAGCGACATAATCTAGGGGCGTGCAGTGTAAACGAGTGAAGTAGTGCACTACGAAGAGTATATATCGATCTACTCGAGGCATAGCGGGTTCTACTTGCACAAGGCAATGGTAGCATGCGAGAGTCCATTTATAAGCAAAGTTTCATTTCCATGTTCTAACACAAGCAATACAAGATGATATTATTCCCTTAGCAAGGTGAGTTGTATTCTTTATTAGCATGCATGGGTTGATTCACCTAGCGACTAGCATGTATCATCCATATTTTAAGTATGCTTGCTAAGAAAAGATAAGTTCATCGTAGCCACCCACCTTAGCGATGATTCGCCTCGGTCGAGCGATACTCCGAGTGAGCCTTTGAAAGTCTAAGTCTGAACTCCTGAAGGGCCAAGTTTGGAAATCCTTTGCCTCAAACGAGTCTTCTCGCTAAACAAAGCAGATTGGGTCGTTGCACTTGCATTGTTTGAATCGGCTGTCCGCTTGAACAGAACGGGTCATTACATTATACACCACTCAGAAAAAGTCTCGTCCTCGAGACTTCCTGAGCGCATGCCGTTCTATCACACTATCAAATCTATCTCAAGCATGGCAATCGGTACCACTAGATCTGTTCGAACATAATTTTCTACTCGTTCCTTATACCGTGTTGCGTGTATACTGGGTCGGTCTTATTGAATGACTCTATCATTTAATCCAAGCTGTGACTCGGTCTCTATTGCGCCTTAGTGCGGAACATATATCGCTTAATGCGGGGTATATTACAATCCATCTTTAATGATGATCTAAGGCTGAGGCAAACTTATCCAAATCGCTATACTCGTCCATGCGGATCTAACATATTCACTTGCATTAGCATTCGAGATCAGCATATCGCGAGTCTGGATCGTGCACATATTCAAAGCGTCCCTCAAACATATGCATGTCAACCAACTTAGCGATAGAAAAATCTTTGCACTCGAGTTCCACATATCATTGAGTCTTAGATCGTGCACACGTTCAAGGTATCCCTCAAACATATGCCTTCAACCAAACTTAGAAATAGTGAAATCGGACAAGCTACTTGAGAAAATCTCAAGGGTTCTCATCTTATGAATCACAAGGATACTTCCGACGGTGTCAATAAAATTCTAAGTAATTTTTATTCCAACTCAAACCAAGTATTTATACTACCGTTAAGCACGATCTATCCGATCAACTGATTGGCGTTTATGTCCTATCGTACATTTTGTTTGTGTCAAACATAGCACACACTTACCGTTCCAAGTCTCACACTAAGTCTTGCTTCCCCAGTTCTATGGCTTGTTCAAGCAATATACTAAAGTCGGTTGTAAGCCCCTGATTTTTCAAAAATATTAAAATTGGGATTTTTCACAATTTTCTGGAATTTTCTGGGAATTTTTTGAAATTAAAATCAGGGTTTTGAATTATTACCTAATTTTTAATTGATATTAAACAATATTAAAATATTATGAAAATAATATTTTTTGGTGTAAAATAGAAAACTGGACTTAGGGTAATTTTTCTGGAATTTATCGGGCCCCGGACCAAATTTTAAATCACCTAAAACTATTTATTTATTTAATTAATTAGTTTACTGATATTATTATTATTATTATTATTATTATTATTTTTATTATTTTAATACAAACCCAAACCCTAAGCCCGCCGAGCCCGGCCCAATTGGGCCCAGTCCAATGCCCAAACCCGCCCGGCCCATCCGGCCTACCGTGTCGGGTCGGGTCCGCCCGACCCGCCACCCGACCCGGAGACCCGTTCGTCCCCAGCCCACGCCCCCCGCGTTTCCCGCCGCCTCCGCCGCGGATCCGCCCGCTCCGGCCGCCCACGCTCCCCACGACCCCGCCAGAGCCGCCCGTCTCGGCCCCCCCCAGCCTTCTCTCTCCCTACATATACTTCCCCTCTCCTCCGGTCACCGAAACCCTAAACCTAAATTTCCGGCCACCCTCCTCGCCGACGTCGTCCCTCTCCTTGCCGACCGCCTCGCCTCCGGCAGCCCCTCGCAGCGCCGCCGCCACCGTCGACGCCCAACGCCGCCTCTCCCCGGCTCCTCCCTCCTCTCTCCTTCCCTCGACGACGACGAGCCACCCCGCAGCAGCAGCAGCGGCTGCGCCGCCCCGACAGCCGACCGCCCGCGGCCACGCAGCACCGCCCAGCCTCCGGCCGGCCTCCCCCGCGGCGGCACCGTCCTCCTCCGGCCGGGCTCCCTCGCCGGAGTGCAAACCCGAACCCTAATTCTTGAATCTCCTCGTGTCGTGTCGGACACGACACGGACACAAGATTTTCCCTGTTTCAAAGAGCCCGGTTCAGGTACTCGTATCTTGCACCCTGTATCTCCGTTTTCAAATCTGTAAATTGCGTTGTGAAGCCTGTATGACCCTCTCGGTGTCCGGACAAACTGTTCCGGACATCGCGTCCTGTGGTGATCGCACACCGCGATCCAAAAAACAGGAAAAACCAGACCCTATTTCACCCCGGAACTGAGTGCGCCCCGCCAAACGGGACGACTTGGTCGCGTGCGGTCTTCACAGATACGTGCGCCTCGTCGATACGGACGTGTGAGATTTCGTGGAAGCTGATTCGGGTGTGCGTGCACACCGGAATCAACGCGTATCCGCGGACATCGCCCCGTATCCGCCTTTTCTGCAATTCACCCTAACTTCGTGCACACTCGTCGGATCGAGACGAAACTTGCGCCATCGGACTCGTAGCGATACGCTGGTCCTGTGGGTCAAGTTTGGTTCGATTCTGAGAACGTTGACGAAATCGCGTGTCGTAGGCCCCACAAGCCCCGCTCGACGGGCGATTTTGTGTTCGGCTCATCGGAATCCAAATCTGGAAGTTCCGTTGGGTTCGTATCAGCGTTCCTGACCTGTTGACACTAAGTTTGGTGAATTTGGAGACCTTTGACCCGGATGCGTTTTTCGGTGCAAAGCGGGCCCAACGGCGGACCCCGTTTTGACCCGAAACTGTCGTTTTTGCCCTTGTCTTCAAATTGGACCCAAGGACAGGCGTTCCTAGCTATTTGACATCTTCTGAGCATGATGGTAATGTCTATTTCAGCTTTTGGACTCATCTCTGGACTTTTCCCCCAAGAACCTAATTAATCAGATCCAAACAACAGGCAAGTACTTGCACTTCAAGTTAATCTTTATATATTGTAATAATTAATTCCCTGCCATACATGTACCCTTGATGTTTATACCTAGTGTTAGAAATGTTGAATTTCATGTCTTGAATATTGGTAGTTCCTGTCTTGTTTTTCATGTCGGGTGGGAGAATACCTAGAAGGCATGTAGTTTACCCTTTCCCCTGAATTGTCTAATAGTTGTTGGTACACGACTGTCCATCAGCCGGATCTCGATTGTATTGTCTAATAGCCGTTTATGACGGCCGGATTAGCCTTATAAACCCCTGCATGCCAACTATGTATTCTAAAAACAAACACAAGTTCACACAGATAGTTCTGGTCATGCTATATTTCTTGCTGGCTATTGTAGTTCATTTCCTGTTCCATTTATTTTTGTCTCTCATATTCCTGTTTACAGCTAACTCTGAGATAATAATGTTCTGCTAATGCTGTTTATCAACATGATATCCAATATTTAATTGTCATAAAATATTTAGTTTAATCTTGTTGTGCACTGTGTACTTTGCTCCTTTCCTGACTGGATCTGTTGTTTAGGCGATGATGAGAACCTTGCCCCCACCTATTATGGCCCCTATGAGGCAGCAGGTGATACAGTTGCAGAGCCGGTTCCCACCCAGGAAGCTACTCCTGCTGAGTAGTTAGCAGTAGTTATCTTAGTTTTGCTCTTTATCTTAGCAATCGGGTTTGTCCCCGATTTCATTCTGATTCCTGTACTAAAATAATTGAATTTGTTGTCACATTTATTTCAGTTGCAATCTTAAGTTTCATTTCTCATTATTATCTTGCCTATGTTATTTGTGAATGAGCTAGTTAGTAAATCTGGATTTGACCTAGACAGCGTACTACCGCCGATTCTGCGGCGTAGGCTGGACGTACCCACGCACTCGTGCCCGAATTTCCGGGTGCGGGTCGTGACATCGGTCACACAAGTTCTTTCACTCGGCACAGGGTCGTCTGCCTAATTACTAGGTCAGCTCACAAGGTCATAGGTACAAGTTCAAGCATACGATTCATCGTGCAAATTTATCGCACGATGCTCGTCCCAATTCCTAAGGTCAAACTGTTATTCATTTGTACGGGATATTCTACCCAAGCTCATTTCACTCAGATTTCTAAACATCGAGCACAGATCATCCTACTATAATGTTACCATTTGATAAATCCATAGTCTTACTTCTAGCATTCCTCAAACAACTAAGTTTCAAATTTTTAAGCCAAAGTCTATTCACTTTTTGATATGTTCCATTCATCGAGTTCGTTTGGAATAATCATCGAACATGTTCCCGTGAGTTCGATTATCCCCGCCGTACGTGAAATTACCATATCGGGGCTCCCGCAGGTTAATCTTTCTCGGCTGGGAGTGATTTTGAAGGTTATCATTCGAACTAGATTTAAGATCGTTCTTCCAAACTCCAGGTTAAATCTGTTATCGCTTACTTCTTTTATCGAACCATTATATTCCTTCTCGACTAACTTCTATTCGAGTGATATTCTATTCAAGCTTTAATCTGTTTTATTCAATTTGAAATCGCTCGTACGATCCTCCAAGTTTTTAACAAGTTTTCTTGACCAAGATATCGATTTTATTTTCTTGAATCCCTATTCAATATAAGCCTTATCACTTATTCAAGACATTCTCAATCGTTCAAACCAACTATCGCACGAGACCTATAAATTCGCTTGAACATTTCTAAGATGATCCATATACCACTCAAGAATCGAGTCACCCAATCAAATCCCCAATCGTGTTCGCATCAATCACTAGCATATTCACCAAGTCGTTCCTTAGAATTTTTGCACGATACCTAAGTATCGCCTGATAAATCTTAGTCTCGTATATATATATATATATATATATATATATATATATATATATATATATATATATATATATATATATATCCTATTGGTAGTCATCCAAGTAAACCATATTCGATTTGTATCTTCCGACATGAAATATCGTTCGAGCTATTTTCCAAAATTTAAGCATGATTCTCTTTATTCGCCTTAGAGATAATCTGATAATGTTTCTATCGGTTGCCATTCTAAGTCTAACTTATCCTTATCTGAACGATATCCCGAATCTCGCTTGCAAACTAGCTCGCACCAAAAGGGTCTTGACGTGCGATACTCAACACAACTTAGCCGAAAGGCTGTATGCATAGCTATAACCATTCGAACGATATTCTATTTTGCACACTAACTAGTTGGATAATCATATATAGGTATTCGGGTTTATACATAACTTGCAATTTCTAGCACAAGTCTATTCCCACAAAGTCTAACACAGGTCAACATAAAGGCCCTCATATCACAATTTTGTACAAACAATCATATCATTCGCATGCACTTTATTGAAAGTATTAAGACTCATTGTTTGGAATATCCCATCGGGTCAATGAGAGAGTGTATGCACATAACCTATGAATGAGCTTTCGAAACTGAGAAAACCGATAAGAAGTCCAAAGGCATAAAGCCATGCTCTGATACCAATATGTCACGCCCCGATCTCCCGCAGGTAATTGGCCATCTTAGCTAGGCACGAATCTCCGAGCCAGCATTCCCGTGGGACGATCGTTCCCATATGGATGTGATATCACACGAGCATAAGCCGCGTCCGTGCAAGGCCAAGATCCAAGCAGGCAGTAAAATGACTAAGCTACAGAGTCGTACAGATAGTCCGAGTGCAGCAGAATAAGAACGAACAAGCGATTGGTAACAAGTTCACAGAGTCGTCAATAGCGGAAGCATTGAATAGCACAAGTATAGAAGTAAAACAAACTCTTTATTAATATTGAACAAGTATTACAAGGGCGCTTGGCTGAGATTACAAGTCGCTCAAGCCTCTCTCTCTTAAAACAACAAAAGCGTGCCAAGTGGCTACATTTGTGGAATGATACATAGGCGATATTCCTACATTATGTCTTATATATGTGCTTCAGTTCCGGACGCAATGCTCTAAGGCTCCAGAGTGAACTCCATGCCTTAGTACCCATGAAGGGGGTATCCGCACCAAACGAGGTTCTTTCGCACCCTGCAAGCAATCTGGTGGGTTATCAGTACATAAATGCACTGGTGGGGAGGCTTCTCGCCTGCTCGACAAATACAAGCATGTTATATAGGTTTTGTGCACCATCTATTAAGTTATCTTTCTAGTCTTGCCTTAGGATCAGTTTCATGGCATAATGAATAGCCTAACTCGTGTGGCAGTGTGCCGTGCGATATGATAAAACACGGCGAGACTTACCAACTTACAATTCGTCATTCCCTGTCCAAGAAAAACCAAGTTAAATCAAGCACAAACATATATAATAAAATCCAGGAAATTTGTATAAGCAAACACAAGTGTCGTGAGCGAGGTTCTGTTTTTAGGAACACGAGTTACACGGATTATCCAGAAGTGTTGCAAAAGGTGTTCAAGTGTTCAATAGATTTCTCAGGTTGTTTAATTTATATATAGATGTCTTATACTCATATCGTTCAGGTGTTTCAGATTATTGGATGCGATGCAATGACTCACACACAGATTGCCGCTAAGCGAGGATGACTTATCTATATGAATAGGAGGGTCACTGGGGCTACAAGCCATTTGGACGAGTCTCTTGACGGAGATGGATATAGCGCTAAAAACTCGAGGCACAGATACCATCCCGCCAAAACTCGAGTAGTCCCTATATGATTTCTCACAGGCCGGTACGATCCCAGTGCCCCGATGATCGTCCGAGAAATCCAAGATGCCTCGTGCATGAGTTGTCCGCGATCATACAAGTCTTGGGTTTCAGATTCACGGGATTCATGACATAACATGTTAATTCTTGGTTCACTTAGCCATTGGATGATGCGTAGTCTCTTGGGCGGAGATGGGTGTAGCAATAAGGGCGCATACACCATCTTGCCCTCTCGAGAGAGACTACCAAGGATCTGAATACCTGAATGAGTCTTGCTCCATGAGTTGTGATTATTGCTTTACTTGACATGATGCAATCTCCTGGTTCGGGAATTCCCTTGGCGACCTAACGGTCCCGGATACTTTCAGGTTTATACTTGCACGGAACGACTATTAGATAGTCTTCTGGTTAATTGGATGACTGCAAGGAAATATAGTGTTACTTGATTATGGCACAAATTTGTGTGGCAAGCATTAAAATGAGGCAACGAGTACAAGTTAACATATAAGCAGACAAGCATTGCATTAGTGTGAACATAAGCATTTACGTTAGCACGTCTATGGTGTAGTGCAAGGAGTGAAATCATACAGGGACATATCGAGCGACATAATCTAGGGGCGTGCAGTGTAAACGAGTGAAGCAGTGCACTACGAAGAGTATATATCGATCTACTCGAGGCATAACGGGGTCTACTTGCACAAGGCAAATGTAGCATGCGAGGGTCCATTTATAAGCAAAATTTTATTTTCTTGTTCTAACACAAGCAATACAAGATAGGATTATTCCCTTAGCTAGGTGCATTGCATTCCTTATTAGCATGTAGGGGGTGATTCACCTAGCGACTAGCATGTATCGTCCGTATTTTTAAGTGTGCTAGCTAAGCAAAGACAAGTTCATCGTAGCCACCCACCTTAGCGATGATTCGTCTCGGTCGAGCGATACTCGGAGCGAGCATTTGAAAGTCTAAGTCTGAACTCCTGAAGGGCCAAGTCTGAAAATCATTTGCCTCAAATGAGTCTTCTCACTGAGCAAAACGGGTCAGGCCGTTGCACTTGCACCATTTGAATCGAATGTCCGCTTTAATGGAACAGGTCGTTACAATCTCCTCCGCATAGTCATAGGAATCCCGCCTCTCGGAGAGATACAACCCCAGGTTCCAACTCACTAACTAGCAGTTTCCAGTGCTCAATATTAAATCTTTGACACGAATAAAAGTAGTATTCAGTTGGCATAGTCGGCAAAGGATGTCCTAGTCAGCAGTTATAGCCAGCTGGCAAAATCAAGTTTACTGCATAGTCAGCAAATACAGTTAGCACTGATACTTACTAACCACGTATAATAGTAACTGATACAGAGGTAGCTGATATTATAAATAAAAGAAAGGAGGAAGGATTTTATATGATAAAAAATTTGGTATTCTCTTACATTAGTATTTTGAATTTTCTTTAGATCTAGATTTGTAATATTTCCTGCACTTTTTCAATATTCAAATAATAGCCCTAGTTCTTCCCTAATTTCTCCTTCGATTCTCCAATTTCTTTTTCAAATTCTCTGGAAATGACAAATTACTTTAGTTACAGTCCAAATTCAGATTGGTCCAAATTGGGATCGTACCAATTGGTATCAAAGCCGACGAATCCTTGGGGCTATGATCTTCGACTTCCGGTGGAGGAACTACAACCACCACCACCACCAAATTTCTGGAGCTATGGTTATCGACGAGGTTCGTCGGAGGATCATCGACTTCAGGTGAAGGAACTACAATCACCGCCACCACCGCTTTCACTACCGGCGCCGGATCCTTATGGTATGTACTACACTCCTCCATACTCTTATCATGCTTCTGTATCCGTAGATCCATTTTCCCCGTACTCGACGATGATGCAGAGCTTTTCGTTGACACAAGTGCATCATCAACAGCAGCAGTGCGACTATGTTCCTTATCTGTTTGATGAAAGGTCTGTGAGGGATGAGGTATACAGAGGACCGGGCCAAGAGGACCCGGTATCTCAGGAAAGGCATAGATTGATCTATCAAGAGGATATGCAGTCACAAGCAACAAAGAATTTTCTTTTTCACTCACAAGTTCAGCCCCAAAATCAAGATTCTGATCCACATCAACAACATCTGCAACAACAATACAAATCCGCACCATATATGTTTGATGAAATGCCTGTAAAGAAACTGAAGGAGAGGATAGTGCATCCAGACTGTGTTAATAAGTTTGATCCTTACCATGAGTGCACCTAGGTCTGCTACAAGAAAATCGAGGAGGAAGCACAAAGGATTTCTGTTTTCAAAACTGCTTACCGAAAATACAATGTGTGAAGGATGTTGAAGGCAACTGTACAAATTCAATCAGCTACAAGTTATGTTGATTACGTATCGGATCACCGTTTCCCTCACTTTGATGAAGCTATTGTTTCCACATTTCTGGATTTCTCACTTGTAACATCTGAAAGTAGTCTCAAGTATTTGGCTAGAGCCAAAGGAAATTCTTTTGTTGAGTCCATTGGTAAAGAGCCTCAAGAGTCATCAGATGAATTAGAGAATTTAATGAAAAAGAACGACACAGTTGATGTGAATACAAATGCGGACTCTATTGTTCTTACTACTGTGACTGATGTTGAACAAACAATTCTTTTCCTTGGCATTGTCACAATATTAGTACCACCTCAAGACACTACTATGAAGAGCCTGAAGCTGAAGTGTCCAATGCTAACTATATATTCTGAAAGCCCTTTTGCTTTTCCATAGATTAACTCATTCGCTTATGAGACAACCACTGATATGACTTACAACTTGATATTATCCGCCTGGATATTAAGTCTGGATTAGAGGCTTTGATGAAGAAAAAACCAACCAAAGCTGTCTTTCTTGGTACTCGAATTGGTAATTCCAATATAGTTGGTCAAGAGCAGTTCTTCCCTAGTTCACCAGGATGGCCTCCTTTAATGAGGGTCAATCATATTTTGGATTGATCATACAGCGATGTGTAGGATTTCTTGTTGAACTGTAAGGTTCAGTATTGCAGTTTATATGATAAAGGGTATTCTTCTAGTGAAAAGCCATTCCAACTAATTCAAGGTTGTCCTTCGTATGACAGTGAAGAAGAGCAACTGATGGGTACAGCCCTCATGAAGGGTGTCATGCAGATTGGGCTCCCTGCTACTGATGCTCTTCTAGAAATAATGAATTTCCACCTTCACTCTCCTTCCAAAGCACGGAGGTACTGTGTGGAGAACTGGTATGAAGGTTCTCTTGATGATTAATATCCAGGAGACTTCATCAAAGGTTTAATACCTTCAGTTTGTTTTCTATTTCCTGTTGAAAGTCTTGTGAATGAATGTGAAAAGAGGAATTATCTTGGTTTACTCGTACAGTTTTTGGAACATCTTGTGAGTGAGAGAAACCTAGATGTTCACAAAGCTCTGGGAAAAATTATCATAGTCAACAATAATAACCCAGAGTATTTTTTCATTATTGCCTATTGTTTTGAAAATCCTGTAATGGTACCTGAAAGGAATTCTGCTAGACCGATTCTTCAAAAGCAACTTAGCACCGATGACTTGAAGCCTGAGCAACACCAACCATTGGTAGCATGTATTGAAAACTTTAACATTGACTGCTTGTCTTTATGGGCTCGTGATACCATGCTGATAGAAAACACAGAGATGCAGTGTAAGATTATGATGTTGTTTTGCATTTGGAGCTTGAATGTGAGGCTTTAAGGTGTGTATGGGATCTAGGTATATTTTTTGCCTACGACAGTACCTATCCTCCTTGTTCTTGCATTTCTAAGCCGTACCTTGACCTTGAGACAAGGTCAATTTAAAGGGGTGAGTATTGATACAACCCCATGTTCCAACTCACTAACTAGTAATATCCAGTGCTCAGTATCAAAGCTTCAACATGAAGAAAAGCAGTGTTCAATTGGCATAGTCGGCAGAGGATGTCCAAGTCAACTGGGGAGTCAGCAGTTACAGTCAGTTGGGAAAATCTAGTTCACTGCCTAGTCAGCAATGCAGTTAGCACTGATACTTACTAACCACGTATCAGAGTAACTGATACAGAGGTAGCTGATACTATAAATAAAGGAAAGGAGGAAGGATTCGATATGATGGAAAATTTGGTATTCTCTTACATTTGAATTTTGAATTTTCTTTAGATCTAGTCTGTAATCTTTTTCGCATTTTTTCAATATTCAAATAATAGCCGTAGTTCTTCCCCAATTTCTTCTTCGATTCTCTAATTTCTTCTTCAAATTCTCTGGAAATGTCAAATTACTTTAGTTACAGTCCAATTTCAGATTGGTCCAAATTGGGATCGTACAAATTGGTATCAAAGCCGACGAATCCTTGGGGCTATGATCATCGACTTCCGGTGGAGGAACTACAACCACTACCACCGAATTTTTTGAGCTATGATGATCGACGAGGTTCGCCGGATGATCATCGACTTCAAGTGAAGGAACTACAATCACCACCACCACCGCTTCCACCACCGGTGTCGGACCCCTATTGTTCGCACTACACTCCTCTATACTCTTATCATGCTTCTATGCCCGTAGATCCATTTTCCCCGTACTCGACGATGATGTAGTGCTTTTCGTTGACACAAGCGCATCATCAACAGTAGTAGTGCGACTGTGTTTCTTATCTGTTTGATGAAAGGTCTGTGAGTGATGAGGCACACAGAGGACCGGGCCAAGAGGACCCGACATCTCAGGAAATGCATAGATTGATCTATCAAGCGGATATGCAGTCACAAGCAACGCAGAATTGTTTTTTCACTCACAAGTTTAGCCTCAAAATCAACATCATGATCCACATTAATAGCATCTGCAACAACAATACAAATTCGCACCATATGTGTTTGATGAAATGCATGTAAAGAAACCGAAGGAGAGGATAGTGCATCCAGAATGTGTTAATAATTTTGATCCTTACCATGAGTGCACCGAGGTCTGCTATAAGAAGGTCGAGAAGGCAACACAAATAATTTATGTTCTCAAAACTGCTTACTGAAAATACAATGTGTGGAGGATGTTGAAGGCAGCTGCACAAATTCAATCTGCTACAAGTTATGTTGATTACAGATCGGATCACTGTTTCCCTCACTTGGAGGAAGCTGTTGTTGCCACATTTCTGGATTTCTTGCTTGTAACATCTGAATGTAGTCTCAAGTATTTGGCTAGAGCCAAAGGAAATTCTTCTTTGAGTCCATCGGTGAAGAGCCTCAAGAGTCATCAGATGAATTGGAGAATTTAATGAAAAAGAACGACACAGTTGATGTGAATACAAATTCGGACTCCAGTGTTCATACTACTGTGACTGATGTTAAACAAACCACTCTTTTCCTTGGCATTGTCACAATATTAGTACCACCTCAAGATACTACTATGAAGAGCCTGAAGCTGAAGTGTCCAATGCGAACTATATATTCTGAAAACCCTTTTGCTTTTCCAGAGATTAACTCATTCACATATGAGACTGCCACTATATATGACTTGCAACTTGATATTATCCTCCTGGATATTAAGTCTGTTTTAGAGGCTTTGATGAAGGAAAAACCTACCAAAGCTGTCTTTCTTGGTACTCAAATTGGTGATTCCAACGAAGTGGGTGAAGAGCAGTTCTTCCTTAGTTCACCAGGATGGCCTCCTTTAATGAGGGTCAATCATTTTTGGATTCGTCATACAGGGATGTGTGGGCTTTGTTGTTGAACTTTAAGGTTCAGTATTGCAGTTTATATGATAAAGGGTTTTCTTCTAGTGGAAGGCCATTCCAACTGATTCAAGGTTGTACTTCGTATGAAAGTGAAGAAGAGCAACTGATGGGTACAGCCCTCATGAAGGGAGTCATGCAGATTGGGCTCCCTGCTGCTGATGCTCTTCTAGAAATGATGACTTGCTACCTTCACTCTCCTTCCAAGGCACGGAGGTACTGTGTGGAGAACTGGTATGAAGGTTCTTTTGATGATGAGTGTCCAGGAGACTTCATCAAAGGTTTAATACCTTCAGTTTGTTTTCTATTTCATGTTGAGCCTCTTGTGAATGAATGCGAAACAAGGAATTATCTTGGTTTACTCGTACAGTTTTTGGAACATCTTGTGAGTAAGAGAAACCTAGATGTTCATGTTCACAATGCTTTGGGAAAAATTATCATATTCAATAATAATAACCAAGAGTATTTTTTCACTGTTGCCTATGTTTTTGAAAATCCTGTGATGGAACCTGAAAAGAATTCTGCTAGACCGATTCTTCAAAGGCAGCTTAGCACCGATGACTTGAAGCCTGAGCAACACCAACCATTGGTAGCAGGTATTGAAAGCTTTAACATTGATTGCTTGTCTTTGTGTGGCTCGTGCCACCATACCAATGGTAAACACAGAGATGCAGTGAAAGATTCTGATGTTGTTTTGCATTTGGAGCTTGAATGTGAGGCTTTAAGGCTTGTGTGGGATCCAGGTATATTTTTCGCCTACGACAGTACCTATTCTCCTTGTTCTTGCATTTCCAAGCCGTACCTTGACCTTGAGACAAGGTCAATTTAAAGTGGTGGGTATTGATACAACCCCAGGTTCCAACTCACTAACTAGCAATGTCTAGTGCTCAGTATCAAAGCTTTAACATGAATAAAAGCAGTGCTCAATTGACACAGTCGGTAGAGGATGTCCTAGTCAGCAGGGGAGTCAGCACTTATAGTCAGTCGGGAAACTCTAGTTCACTACATAGTCAGCAAATACAGCCTAGTAAGCAAATGCAGTTAGCACTGATACTTACTAACCACATAGCTAAATAAAGGAAATAGATTTTTATTTAATTTTTATTTTAGGTGTTGTGCATTTAGGGAATTTATGGAGCCATTATAAATTTTTCCTAATTTATTCCATGTAGGAGATCCTGTGGAAAGTTGACAGCTTATTGATATGCACAAAGATAATTTCTAGAATTTTCTATATATATATATATATATATATATATATATATATATATATATATATATATATATATGATTTATTAAATAAGAATTTAGAAAGAAATAGAAAAAAAAGAAAAGAAATAAGAAAAAGAAAGAAAGAAAGAAAAAAAGAAATCAATTTAATTCTTAATGAATCATAAACCCACTATCCATACCTACCCGACCCGCGCTAACACCCCAACCCATATAAATTATAAAGCAGCAGCAGCAAGAAGCGAAGGCCGCGCGGCTTCAGCCTTCCCCCCCCCCCCCCCCGCTTCTATTCTCCATCTCCCTAATTATATCTACATATCTATTACCTCATCTCCCAAACCCTAACCCTAAATCTATTCTCCCTCTCCCCGACCCGAGCGCCGTCGCGCCACCAGAGCCGCCGGAGAACCCCGGCCGACCGCACACCGCGACGCCGCGCACGCGCGACAGAATTCGACTATCGAGTACCTGCGTTCCAGCGTCGTTTCCCGCACCCTCGCTGGACCAAACTTGATCCCGTCTTCACCGGTATGATCCCGACCTATCCCCCTTCCAATACTGTACATTAGTTTATCTCGAACCACGCGCAAAACTAGGTAAAAATCGATGCCAAGTCGATAAAAAACTGCGACATTTTAAATCTTAGAAAATCTGTTGCAACTACTCCTGTTCACGGATTCGTATCTCCCACCACAGAGATCCAAATTTGGTTTTTCTTATTGGTATGCGAAGACCCCCTAACCTAGTTTAATTTTTGTTATTTACATTAATTTATTAGTTTCTGTTTGTAGAAATAAATCAGATAGAAAAATCCGAAAATATACTTTTTGGTAATTTCCAGAAATTGCGATACGGAGCGCGCCCCGCCAAACGGGACCGCCCCGCCGTGTACCAAGTGTACCAAAAGGTGTGCACAGTATACCCGGACGTGTGGGATTTTGCGAAAACTGATTTGAACGCCTGTGCGCGTCGGGATCAGCCCGTATCCGCGGACAATTCCCCGTGTCGTAACTTTTGTAAAAGTCCTGCGCATTTAGTTCACGCTCATCAGAATGCGACGAAACTTGTGCTACTGGACTCGTGGTATCACGCTAGTCCTGTGACCCAAGTTTCACGCAATTCTGAGATAGTTGACCAAGTCGTCATTTGGCGGGCCCTACTATTGACTTTTTGGGCGAAATTGTGTTCGGCTCACCGGAATTCACATTTGGACATACTGTTGAGTTCGTACTGACATTTAGAGTTTGTTTGACCTATAATTTGTCCCATTTAGAGACCGTTACCCCTGGCACACTTTTCGATACAAAGTGGCCCACAAATGGAGCCCGCTTTGACCCAAAATTACCGTTTTGCCCCTGTGTCCAAATTGGACGAAAGGTTGTATTTTCTAGATATTTTGCTTATTCTGGGAACGTTGGTGATATTTATTTCAACATCCGGAGACGTTCATTCTGAGGCCGTAGTTTCTGACTCTTGGTGTTTGACATCTAGACAATATACTCTACAGCTCTCTTGCCAGACAAGTATACCTTGTCTTGTTGTACTGTTTAAATTCTGTATTATTAGTTGCATGTTTATATTATATAACTGTGCGCGTCCGAGAGAGACTCGGGTGCAGTCAACGGAGGCGTTGACGTTAGGACTTATGTCTGACCTAGTGTCTAGTAGAGCCACCTAAAATTGTGGAGTTATTGTTATAACTCCCCAGGCCTTGACACATTTCTTACACGTGTTGTGAGTCTCATGTAGGACACGGACTTGCGTATGTGGTTGGCCACCTGTACGTGCAGGTCATGCGACAGATAGGGTATAACTGCTAATAGTGATGCATGTTAGAAGACTTAGCAGTTATTAGTAGGCGGAGCATAGACTATCGTGGTACGATGGTCCAATCCTTGTCCTTGTTTGGTTGTAAGGTTGGACTATTGTTCTAACGATAGAGTATGAGCCAGAGTTACAACGCCGCGGCGTAGTAGCTAAGGCGTGTTGTGGATACAACATGCATAGATCATTGGGCGGGGAGGACAACTAGTAGGCGTATGGGACACCCACTTCCTTTATGCAGATTCTACGCTCGACGGAGCGATATGGACGTTATGTACTATACAGATTCCCTGTTCTTCGGAGCGGTAGGACGTTATTATATTACATAGCGTCCTTGTATTTGGGGCATATGTGGCATATACTAGCCAGTTGTCACGATTGGTGAATTACGTTAGCATATGTCTAGCCTACACTTTTCCATACACTCAAAGTTGTCCTCAAAGTGCATTTCACTAGATGGTTAGCGCATCCCATTATTTATTCAGTATTTACTTTATGGCATACTTCTATGTATCTTGTTATGTTCCTTTGAGGACCTGGTCCCTTTCCAGGTATAGAGGTTCATAAGTATTCGCAGGAGCGCAGATCTAGACTTGTTACGTATATTTCGAGGAGGTCTTCTCGTCGAGCCCATGATTGGTAGTTGATATTCTTATATTGTATGTATCTTGTCTATTCTACATTCTAGTCCGGTAGTGGATTTGTTTCCATCCGACTACCATCATTAGATACTTTATATTGAGATCTAATTCATAGATACTAGTC
The DNA here is from genome assembly GCA_036927795.1 of Iris macrosiphon. Lineage (NCBI taxonomy): Eukaryota > Viridiplantae > Streptophyta > Magnoliopsida > Asparagales > Iridaceae > Iris > Iris macrosiphon. The sequence goes on from JAYESA010000005.1 coordinate 104,677,955, forward strand.
ATTTATTTATATATGATTTCTGTGGATGAGATGTAGTTATGCTCTGAGATATATATATATATATATGTTTACCACTTGTGAATTGTTATTCATATTACAGCTACGTGTGTTATGGTTTCCATATATTGGAGTGCCATATTCATACGGCTGGCATGCTTACGTGTCCTAGTCCTACGTATTTTGGGACTGGGGCATGACAGAACACTAAGTTAATATACGAAGTATTTCAAACATCAATATGAACGGAACTGCTTTAGCACAATGCGATGGCATAGTCTGCTGGCTGTTATGATCAATTCACAAGTTATGTACTATCCATTGAGCAGTCATAGATGAATACGTTCTAACTACAACTGAACACAAAATAGCTATATGTATAACGGATATGCACGCATCAATCTGATTGCATAGAATTCTGTGTGACAAGTGTTATAAGTGTTTCAAGTCTACTTCTTCTTTTCTCTGACTCAATTTTATTGTTTTGGTATCGTTTGATCAGAATGCACTAATGAGTCAATTTATTAAGAACGAAGACTTGGAAGAAGGGCGCTAATCAAAGTAAAGCCACTCACAAGTTGGTGAACTTGGAAAGAAAAGAAGACATCTTCAAGACTCCACTTGCGTGTCGCCTACACGATCGCCTGCACGCACCAACAGTTGATCAATATCTCCTGCTTCAACCTCCAAAGGTTCGATACGAATTAGAAAATCCAAAGAACGAAGACAATGAAATCCATCAAAACCATTCAAGAAAAACACAAATCACAAAACCAACAAAAATGCAACCAAGCGGCATCGAAAATGAACAAGGAAACCAATACAACGGAAAGGCCCCTATTGGCTCTTCCGTCGAGTCCTTCCTTGAGGCACGATCCGTTGAATGTCGGACCTGATTTTGAAGAAACCAATCCATGACGAGGAAAGGATCTTGATTCAATCTATCCCGATTGAACGATACCAAGTATTTCTTAGCCGCGCTCCCCGGATAGGGGGAACGGGGCACTACACTTGATACATGTGTTAGAAGGGATTGGTTATCTCAGGTGGGTTGACCTAAGTTTCACACATGGTATCAGAGAACTTATAGGACATGTCTGATCCCAACGCTTGGTATCAGAGCTTTCTAGTAATGCCTTAGCACGTGCCTGTTAGTTCATTTTCTAGCCTCAAAACTAGTATTTTGAACTGGTTAATAATTGATAACCTAGTATTTTGAACTTGTTAAATTGATAACCTAGTTTTCCTCAGCTGTAGTTTTCTTTGCTCTAACCAGATTTCCTTCACTCTTGAATTACCTAATTTTCATTGTTTAGGAAAATATTTTATTCATTCCCTATGTGTTTTGCTTAACTCTCATCATTCGATTTCTTCTTGATTATGATTCCTTGATTATGTCGTGCTTCGAACAATTCTTGCAATCGTGTCATCTCTTCTGACCGGTTATTTCTTTGATTGCGAGGACGCAATCCTCTTAAGGGGGATAGATTGTAAACCCCCAGATTTTTCAGGAATTTAAAAATAAATTTTTGGAATTTTCTGGAATTTTTAACTAATTAAAAGAAATGTTTTCTGGTATTAAATAATTATTGTGATTTTATTAAATATTAAAATATTATAAAAATAATATTTTTTGGTGTAAAATAAAATATTAGACATAGTTTAATTTTTTTAGAATTTATTGGACCCCAGAACTAGTTTTAAAGACCTAAAAACTTATTTTTAATTAAACCCAAAATAAACCAGCCGGTTTATTGAACCAACCCACCCTGAACCGGTTTACTGAACCAAACCCATTACCTTATCGGATTGGGTCAGATCCGATTCTAAAACCCGACCCGAACCCACTACCCACTAACCCCAAATCCCTAACCCCCGATTACCCCGACGGTTCCCCTACGCCGTTCCTACGCGGCCGACCGCCGCGATCCTCGCCGGCGGTTATGCCTCGCTCCGCCGTTCACCCCTACCCTTTCACCTCCCCGCAACGGCCGCCGGATCCCCTTCCTGCTCCTCCTATAAGACCCCCACCGTTGAACCCAGCACCGCCATCACCACCTTTCACCACCGCCACCACCCTCCTCTGTCACCCCTCAAACCATGAGCACCCTTGTCGCCAACTCCGACCAGCCACCCGAGCTCCCCGACGAAGTGGAGCTTGATCCCCACCGCTTCTCCACCACCTTCACCACTTCTCCGGTCGCCACCTACCTCGACAGCCTCCGTCGACCACTCCGCCGTGACACGACGACCTCCGGTCCCCTTCCAGCAACTGCCGCCGCCGGCCACAACAACCAACACCGAGCTCCGCCGTAGCCGCGACACGCCTCCCCGCGTATGCATATTCTAGTCGATTTTGGCGTCCTGTTCTGGTGAGCATTTCTCTCTCCTCGCCGCCTCATTTTCTATTTTGTCTGCTGGGACGCGTACCCTGCGTGACCCTCTCGAACCCCGTGCAACTCGTTCAGGATATCGCGTCCTGTGGCGATCGCAAATTGCGACGCAAAATCAGGAAATAAATCCCCTTTTCTGAAAAATCAGAATTTGACCCAAACTTCCCGGTTCACGACCATTTTGCATGCAACCTGTTAAGTATTTCTAAAATCCACCTGAACAGTAATTTAGACTGTATAACCTAATTTTAAAACCCTGTATTAGTGTAATTTATCGTGTTGTAATTTGTATTTAATTCGAGGGTAAAAATGACCAAAATATTGGTTATTTAAATATCCTGATTTTCTCGGAACTGGGTGCGTCCCGCTAAACGGGACGACTTGGTCATGTGCGAACTTCACCGAAAGGTGTGCCCCGTTAATACGGATGTGTGAAATTTCGCGAAAGTTGATTTGGATGTGCCTGCACACCGGAATCAACGCGTATCCGTCGACAACGTCCCGTATCGGCCCTGTTCTGAAACTCGTTGTAACTTCGTGTGTCACGCCCCAGTCCCAAAATGCCGAGGGACCAGAAACGTGGCAATGGCCAGCAGCACGCACCGATGGACAAACCAATTTAATGGATCCATCAGGGCATACTTAAGCTGTAAAACAAAGTCTACGACAATCATGGCACAACTAATCTCATCCACACAAGATATAAAATATGATCCACAGAATATAAAGAATGTAAATCATCAACCAGTCTCAACAAAGTGCTTCGGGGAACAACCCGATAAATATCTGATACAATGGTTCAACAGACCAGAAATATAAATGACTGAAATAAATAATAAATACTGGGCATGAAACATGGATGCTCAGAAAAAGTCTTCAGCTAACACCTCATACTCGGATGACGGTACAGCTCCTGGATCAGCTCCTGATGCGGTCCCGTATACCTCGGGATAGATCTCGTCCTCAAATCCTGGGAACATAATCCGGATCCAGGTCCTCAGGGGACATAGCAAGGTACAAGAAAGCTCAAGCCAAAATAAATGCAGTACAGAAAATAAATAGAATAAATAGGGCAAGTATGTAAACATTTGTGTGAAATGCAGGAGAAAACATCAATAGTACTCAGGTTGAAACAACTACAAGCTCTGTGTAGGGAAGCCGGTAGCAGTGATATCATGAGGTGGTCTAGCTCAGCGGGAGACTGAGTAGCCGGCATAACATAATCAACCTGTAGCCTGAGGGTCTCTCCAGCAATAGATGGAACAATAAGGGAATACTAATAACCAGCTAAGTGATATGCAAGATGAGAGCAGCACTAGAACTCAGGCTGAAGCCACTACAAGCTCAGTGTCAGGGAGCCGGTAGTAGCAGTAATAATGAGTAATGGGCCAAGCTCGGGCTTCAGAGTCTTGTGCCTCACAATAATAGGGGTGTATATATATGATCAGCCTGTAGCCTGTGTGTCTCTCCCCACCCAATGTAACCACGCATATCATGACCATAACGTCTCATGTCCATGGCAAGCGGGATCATATCTAATACAATAAGTCATAATGTATCTAAGAGTACAGTATCTTTGTCAAGTCCTGTATCCTATACAGAATCACCACGAATATCTCGGGAAGATCTTGTCTCATAAATGGTGTCAAGTGTCCTGGGTCATAGTGTACTTGGTAAGACAAGTACGAGAAGATAAAGTGTCACGAATATCCATCTCTAGATGACGATACACAACACCCGCGTACGGTGTTGGCACCCGACTGATAATCGGACGCTAAGTACGTCACACGGTCCTAGGTTAAGCATGCACAGCAATATAAATGAAGCAAGGAAAATATGTAACAATACTGCAGAGTTTGGCAAGGTACACTTGCCTGATGTTTGAATACCAACAGTCATCCCGGTATCAGTGGATCCTGTAGGTACTACTCCAAAAGCTGTAATAAATATCACCAACAGTCTCAGAAGATGTCAAATAGCTAGAAACGCCTGTCCTTAAGTCCAATTTGGACACAAGGGCAAAATTGACATTTCTGGGCCAAAGCGGGTTCCATATGTGGGCCACTTTGCACCGAAAAGCGGGTCAGGGTCAAAGGTCTCCAAATTTCTCAAACTCAGTGTCTATAAGTCAGGAACGATGATACGAACCCAACAGAACTTCCAGAATTGGATTCCGATGAGCCGATCACAAAATCGTCCGTCAAGTGGAGCCTATGGGGCCCACGATACGCAATTTTGTCAACGTTCTCAGAATCGAACCAAACTTGGGTCACAGGACCAGCGTATTGCTACGAGTCCGATGGCACAAGTTTTGTCTCGATCCGACGTGTGTACACAAAGTTACAGCATTCTAGAATAAACGGATACGGGGCGTTGTCGGCGGATACGCGTTGATTTCGGTGTGCACGCACATCCGAATCGACTTCTGCGAAATCCTACACGACCGTATCAACGTCGCGCACGTTTCGGTAAAGACCGCGTGCGACCAAGTCGTCCCGTTTGGCGGGGCACACTCAGTTCCGGGGTGAAACAGGGCGTTGTTTTTCCTGTTTTTGGATCGCGGTGTGCGATCACCACAGGACGCGATGCACCGAGCGAGTTATACAGTCTACGCGTAGCGACTGACGGAAACTAAAACGGAGTTACGAGGCGAGAGAAAACGATACCTGAACAGGGCTCCGTGAACGCTGAATCTCACGTGTCCGAGGATACTGTTCGTGTCCTGGTCGAACTCTTGTGTCCTTGCATCCTGTGTCCGGTGTCTGCTGTGGAATCCTGCTGCTCGCGTCCAGGTCGAGGGCTCCGTGTCCGCCGCTAGGGCTGCGTCGACCGGCGGGGAGGAGCTCGCGGCGGCGGTAGCGAGGATCGGGGCTGCGTATGGTGGTCGAGCGGCTGCTCGGACGTCTAGGGCGGAGATGGGCCGAGGTCGGGCGGCCGAACGGAGGGTGGATGACGAGGGAGAAACCGGGTTGTTGGGGTCGTGGCTACGCCGGGGTGTCCGGTGGCGCTCGCGGAGATGTCGACTGCGTCGGGGTCTGGGACGACGGCGAGAAGAGGGGGATGTGCAGCGGGCGGCTGAGGTGTTGAGAGGGAAGTTTGTGTCGACTCGGCGGCTGTGCGTGTGGGAAGAAGGAGGAGTCGGGGGTTGTCTAGGGTTTCGGCAGTGACGAGTTGGGGGAAGATGACGGCGGCGGCTAGGGCTTTCCAAGGGCTTGGCACGGATGTCGAGGTGAGAATTTATAGGCTATGCACAGTAAATCCGGCGGAGGCTAGGGTTCCAATTGGGTTTCGGGTCGGGTTTGGCTCGGTTTAATTATTCTAATAGTTTTTAAGGCTTTAAACGCGACTCTGGAGTCCAATAAATTCACCGAAAAATACCCTGTGTCCAGTTTTTCATTTTACACCATAAAATATTATTTTCATAATATTTTAACACCAATTAGCAACACTTAAAATTCTTTAAATCACAATCACCTTCGTTTGAAATTCCAAAAAAAATACCAAAAATTTAGAATAACTCATTTTAAAATTATTCTCAAAATCAGGGTGTTTACAATCTACCCCCCTTAAGAGGATTGCGTCCTCGCAATCAAAGAATAAGCTACTAAAGGAAGAACTATAAAAATACAAGGTTGCTTGTTTACAACTGCATTCTCGAACAAATGAGGATAACGCTGGCGCATACTATCTTCTCGTTCCCAAGTCGATTCGCCAGGAGAATGATGTTTCCAAGCTACACGAACCAGTCTGATTGTCTGTCCCCGCAGTGTCTTCTCACTGACGTCGAGGATGCCAACTGGTTGTTCTTCATATCTCAAGCTAAGGCCCACTGCGATCTCTGAATGATCGACTACGTGACTTGGGTCGGTCACGTACCTTCTCAGCTGTGAGACGTGGAATACGTCATGCACTCCCTCTAAGGATGGAGGTACTGCAAGACGATAAGCCACCTCACCAATGCGCTCTAGAATATCAAATGGCCCAATATACCTTGGACTCAACTTGCCTCTGCTCCCAAATCGAATAGTACCTCGAGTGGGCAAAATCCTCAAGAACACGTGCTCTCCTTCTTTGAACTCTAGGGGACGTCTGTGTGTATCTGCCCAATGCTTCTGTCTGTCCTGAGCTGCTCGAAGATGATTCTGAATCTGTTTTACCTTTTCCACTGTCTGCGTTACCAATTCTGGACCCAATATTTGACGTTCACCAACGTCACTCCAACATATAGGCGATCTGCACTTCCTTCCGTATAATGCCTCGAATGGTGCCATCTGAATGCTGGCCTGATAACTGTTGTTGTAGGAGAACTCCACTAAGTGCAAATGATCTTCCCAAGATCCTCCAAAGTCTAGCATACATGATCGTAACATATCCTCCAAGATCTGAATAGTGCGCTCCGATTGGCCATCTGTCTGTGGATGGTAAGCCGTGCTGAATTTGAGTCTGGTACCCAGACTCTCTTGCATGCTTCTCCAGAAATGAGATATAAATCTCGAATCTCGATCCGATACAATACTAACAGACACTCTATGTAATTTGACGATTTGTCGCATATACATGTCGGCTAGTACCTCTGTGGACTGTCCAACTCTAAATGGTAAGAAGTGTGCCGATTTAGTGAGTCTATCCACGATAACCCATACTGCATCTCTTCCGCTGGGGCTCCTTGGAAATTCGGTGACAAAATTCATCGTGATATGCTCTCACTTCCATTCTGGTATAGGAAGCGGCTGTAACATACCTGCGGTCCTCTGATGCTCGTCCTTTACTTGCTGGCAGACTAAGCATTTGGCTACAAATCTTGCAATCTCCCTTTTCATTCCATGCCACCAATAATACTGTCTCAAGTCTTGGTACATCTTGGTTCCTCCTGGGTGAACAGAGTACATAGAGCTATGTGCTTCAGTCATTAACTCTTGTCTCAATTCTCCATTTGGAACATACAAGCGATTTCCAAACCTCAATGTCCCATCTTCGTGTATGCGAAGTCCTGTCTGCATGCCTGCTTCTGTCCTCTCTTTGAGTCTTCGGAATCTAGCATCGGTGGGCAATGCCTCTTTAATTCTTTCCAAAAATGACGACTTAATTTCAAGATTAGCCAGCAATCCACTCTGCCCTGGTAAAACAACCTCTATCTGCAGCTCCTGTAGATCTCTCAATAACTTGGGCTGCATCGTCAAAAAATAAGCCGTAGGCTTCCTGCTGAGTGCATCTGCCACGACATTCGCCTTTCCCGGATGGTACTGCAGATCTATGTCAAAATCTACCATCAGTTCAAGCCAACGTCTCTGCCTCATGTTAAGCTCCTTCTGAGTATATACATACTTCAGACTCTTATGATCTATAAAGATGTCTACTTTCTCCCCATAAAGGTAGTGCCTCCAAATCTTCAATGCAAATATAACTGCTGCTAGCTCCAGATCGTGTGTGGGGTAGTTCTTCTCGTGAACCTTCAACTGTCTCGATGCATAAGCAATGACTTTGCCATGTTGCATCAAAACACATCCTAATCCACTGCCTGATGCATCACTGTAAACAACAAAACCTCCTGACCCTGAAGGAAGAGTCAAGACAGGTGCTGTTGTTAATCTTCTCTTCAATTCTTCGAAAGCCTTCTGGCAGTCTTCTGTCCATATAAACTCCTGGTCTTTACGTGTCAGCTTCGTCATCGGTTCTGCAATCCTTGAGAAATTTTCTACAAACCTTCGGTAATATCCCGCGAGTCCGAGAAAACTTCTCACCTCTGTAACTGATGTGGGTGTAGGCCAAGTCTCTATTGCCGCAACTTTCTCTAGATCCATGGAAAGTCCTTCTCCTGAGATGATATGCCCCAAGAAAGGTACTTTGTCCATACAAAACTCACACTTACTGAGTTTGGCATATAACTTCTCCTGTCTCAAGATCTCTAACACGATTCTGAGATGCTCCTCGTGCTCTTCGTGGCTCTTGGAATATATGAGGATATCGTCAATGAACACAACCACAAATTTATCCAAGAACTGATGAAAGACTCTGTTCATTAAACTCATAAACACTGCTGACGCATTGGTTAAACCAAACGGCATCACCAAGAACTCATAATGTCCATACTTGGTCCTGAAAGTTGTCTTTGGTATGTCTTCCTTCCTTACTTTGATCTGATGATAGCCGGATCGAAGGTCAATCTTCGAGAATACCCTTATACCACTCAATTGATCGAATAGATCATCAATGCGTGGTAAGGGATACCTATTCTTGATGGTCACAGCATTTAGTGCCCTGTAGTCAATGCATAACCGTACTGTTCCATCCTTCTTCGGCACAAATAATATGGGTGCTCCCTAAGGTAAAACACTGGGCCGAATAAAACCCTTCTCCAGAAGATCATCAACATGTTCCTTCAACTCCACTAACTCCTTAGGTGCTAGCCTATATACTGATGAAGTGATAGGCTCTGCTCCTAGAGTTAAGTCTATTGTGAATTCTATTTCCTAATCAGGCGGTAAACCTGGAAGATCATCAGAAAATACATCCACAAATTCTGATATGACTCTTGGGTAACATGTCTCCCATTCTACAGATAGTACCCTAAGAGTAGGCTGAACTCCTTGCTCTACTGCTCCTCGAAGAAACTCAAATTCTGGATGTCCAGGCGGTCTAAATATAACCCGCCCAAGTCGGCAATCAAAAGTCGCATGGTACTGACTTAACCAGTCCATACCAAGTATAACATCATAATCCGGCATAAAAAATATCAGAAATTGAGCTCGCATTTCTCTCCCACAGATTACTACAGAACATGATCTACAGACGTCACTAACCGAAATAATTCCACCTCCCGTAAGAATTCTCTTCATCTTCGGAAGGGGTACGGTAGCTACTCTATGGGTGGCTACAAAGCTAGCTGCTATAAATGAATGCGATGCTCCAGAATCAAATAATGCTACAGCTGGTAATGAAGCTACTAAAACAGTACATGCGATAACCTCGCCTGCCGTAGCCTCCTTCTCAACAGCTAATATGAATGCCTGTCCTCGTCCCTGAGCTGGACCTCTCTGCTACTGCTGAGCCTGCTGAAATAGAGCTGCCTGTGGTGCCAGGGGTGGTCTCTGCTGATTCCCTCTTGGGGCTGGTGGCCTGACGCCTCCAACTCCTGCCTGCTGTGCTCCTACTGCTGGATAAGCGGGTCGTGGGGCAGGTAAAGCTAGTCTCGGTGCTCCCTCTCTGCGCTCGGTGCAGTCTCTGGTCTGATGCTGGTTGGACCCGCAAGCCAGGCAGAGTCCCAACTTACGTCTGCATTCTCTCTCTATGTGACCTATCTTGCCGCAGTGGTGACAAGTAGGGAGAGATATGGCCCTGTGTGCTGTCCTCTCTGGCATACTCCTCTGGGACCGTTTTGCTGAATCCCCATGTGCTGTCCTGGATGGTGTTGAGGTGATAGGCCTCTTCAGGTTCGACTCCCTTCTAGTGACGCGCTCCATGCGTCGTGCTGCTGCGAGAACGTTAGTATAAGATGTAGGTGCGACCGATCCAATCAATCTCTGAAGCTCGAACTTCAGCCCGTCAAAGAACTTCTCAGCTTTCTCTTCCTCCGTCGCAATCAAGGTTGGGACAAAGCGACTTAGGCGAATGAATTCCGCGTTGTATTCTTCCACTGTCATATTGCCTTGGATAAGGCGGTTGAACTTGTCTCTGAGCTCTGTCCTTGCTACTGCGGGAATATACATCTCTTTGAAGAGTCTGGAGAACTCTTCCCAAGTGACTCGGTCCTGTTCGAGCCTCCTCTCTTCTGCTAACCACCAGTGATGTGTATTTTTAGTTAACTGCATTCTGACTACAGTCATCCACTTCTCTCTCGGAAGTTCAGCGGCTTCCAACTGATGTTGAATATTTGTGAGCCATTCATGAACTTCTGTTGGCCCCTCTTTACCAGAAAATGTACGAGGCTTGAGCTGACGAAAGTCGGTAATAGATCCCGTCGTTGATCGCCTCGCTGGTGGATTTGCCTGCTCCAGTGCGGTTACCAGGCTGGTTCTCAGATACTCGACCTCTTGCTGAATCTGCTACTGGGCTTGCATCATAGCATACATCATCTGGAACATCTGTTGCCCGTCCATAGCTTGTCCGGGCAGGAAAACTGGCATCAGGGGAGTGAACTGTGGTGGAGGTAGGATGTCATCTCTTCGGAACCTTGGATTTGGCTGACCGGTTTGATCGCTCTGCGATGCTTGTCCTCCATTCCCTGGGGTCACTCCGTTTATATAAGTAACCACAGCGTCGTGTGGCGTATCCAAAGGAATCTCGTCTCCGTTCCTAGGGTCCATTACTCTGCAATCAAAAGATAAACTGTAAGAACGCTCAGAGGAATCAAAAAGGATGCAAATCAAGTAACAGTTTCGAGTTCGATATAGAGTTCAAACATGGTTTAATTAATGGATGAGATCCTAGAACTTATCCTATCCTTAGGGCAGGCTTGTTCAGTCCCTAAGTTGAAACCGAACAATTTTGTCGTAGATCTGCATGGGCCACCACAAAAACTATGTCACGCCCCAGTCCCAAAATACCGAAGGACCAGATACGTGGCAATGGCCAGCAGGACGCACCGATGGACAAACCAATTTAATGGATCCATCAGGGCATACTTAAGCTGTAAAACAAAGTCTACGACAATCATGGCACAACTAATCTCATCCACACAAGATATAAAATATGATCCACAAAATATAAGGAATGTAAATTATCAACCAGTCTCAACAAAGTGCTTCGGGGAACAACCCGATAAATATCTGATACAATGGTTCAACAGACCAGAAATATAAATGACTGAAATAAATAATAAATACTGGGCATGAAACATGGATGCTCAGGAAAAGTCTTCAGCTAACACCTCGTCCTCTGATGACGGTACAGCTCCTGGATCAGCTCCTGCTGCGGTCCCGTATACCTCGGGATAGATCTCGTCCTCAAATCCTGGAGACATAATCCGGATCCAGGTCCTCAGGGGACATAGCAAGGTACAAGAAAGCTCAAGCCAAAATAAATGCAGTACAGAAAATAAATAGAATAAATAGGGCAAGTATGTAAATATTTGTATGAAATGCAGGAGAAAACATTAATAGTACTCAGGTTGAAACAACTACAAGCTCTGTGTAGGGAAGCCGGTAGTAGTGATATCATGAGGTGGTCTAGCTCAGCGGGAGACTGAGTAGCCGGCATAACATAATCAACCTGTAGCCTGAGGGTCTCTCCAGCAATAGATGGAACAATAAGGGAATACTAATAACCAGCTAAGTGATATGCAAGATGAGAGCAACACTAGAACTCAGGCTGAAGCCACTACAAGCTCAGTGTCGGGGAGTCGGTAGTAGCAGTAATAATGAGTAATGGGCCAAGCTCGGGCTTCAGAGTCTTGTGCCTCACAATAATAGGGGTGTATATATATGATCAGCCTGTAGCCTGTGTGTCTCTCTCCACCCAATGTAACCATGCATATCATGACCATAACGTCTCATGTCCATGGCAAGCGGGATCATATATAATGCAATAAGTCATAATGTATCTAAGAGTATAGTATCTCTGTCAAGTCCTGTATCCTATACAGAATCACCACGAATATCTCGAGAAGATCCTGTCTCATGAATGGTGTCAAGTGTCCTGGGTCATAGTGTACTTGGTAAGACAAGTACGAGAAGATAAAGTGTCACGAATATCCATCTCTAGATGACGATACACAACACCGCGTACGGTGTTGGCACCCGACTAATAATCGGACGCTAAGTATGTCACACGGTCCTAGGTTAAGCATGCACAGCAATATAAATGAAACAAGGAAAATATGTAACAATACTGCAGAGTTTGGCAAGGTACACTTGCCTGATGTTTGAATACCAACAGTCATCCCGGTATCAGTGGATCCTGTAGGTACTACTTCAAAAGCTGTAATAAACATCACCAACAGTCTCAGAAGATGTCAAATAGCTAGAAACGCCTGTCCTTAAGTCCAATTTGGACACAAGGGCAAAATTGACATTTTCGGGCCAAAGCGGGTTCCATATGTGGGCCACTTTGCACCGAAAAGCGGATCAGGGTCAAAGGTCTCCAAATTCCTCAAACTCAGTGTCTACAAGTCAGGAACGATGATACCAACCCAACGGAACTTCCAGAATTGGATTCCGATGAGCCGATCACAAAATCGCCCGTCAAGTGGAGCCTGTGGGGCCCACGATACGCGATTTTGTCAACGTTCTCAGAATCGAACCAAACTTGGGTCACAGGACCAGCGTATTGCTACGAGTCCGATGGCGCAAGTTTCGTCTCGATCCGACGTGTGTACACAAAGTTACAGCATTTCAGAATGGACGAATACGGGGTATTGTCGGCGGATACGCGTTGATTCCGGTGTGCACGCACATCCGAATCGACTTCTGCAAAATCCCACACGACCGTATCAACATCGCGCACGTTTCGGTAAAGACCGCGTGCGACCAAGTCGTCCCGTTTGGCGGGGCGCACTCAGTTCCGGGATGAAACAGGGCGTTGTTTTTCCTGTTTTTGGATCGCGGTGTACGATCACCACAGGACGCGATGCACCGAGCGGGTTGCACGGGCACCGAGAGGGTTATACAGTCTACGTGTAGCGACTGACGAAAACTAAACCGGAGTTACGAGGCGAGAGAAAACGATACCTGAACAGGGCTCCGTGAACCCTGAATCTCACGTGTCCGAGGGTACTGTTCGTGTCCTGGTCGAACTCTTGTGTCCTTGCGTCCTGTGTCCGGTGTCTGCTATGGAATCCTGCTGCTCGCGTCCAGGTCGAGGGCTCCGTGTCCGCCGCTAGGGCTGTGTCGACCGGCGGGGAGGAGCTCGCGGCGGCCACAGCGAGGATCGGGGCTGCGTCTGGTGGTCGAGCGGCTGCTTGGGCGTCTATGGCGGAGATGTGCCGAGGTCGGGCGGCCGAACGGAGGGTGGATGACGAGGGGGAAACCGGGTTGTTGGGGTCGTGGCTACGCTGGCGCTTGCGGAGATGTCGACTGCGTCGGGGTCTGGGGCGACGGCGAGAAGAGGGGGATGTGCAGCGGGCGGTGGAGGTGTTGAGAGGGAAGTCGGGGTCGACTCGGCGGCTGTGCGTGTGGGAAGAAGGAGGAGTCGGGGGTTGTCTAGGGTTTTGGCAGTGACGAGTTGGGGGAAGATGACGGTGACGGCTAGGGCTTTCCAAGGGCTGGGCACGAATGTCGAGGTAAGAATTTATAGGCTATGCACAGTAAATCCGGCGGAGGCTAGGGTTCCAATTGGGTTTCGGGTCGGGTTTGGCTCGGTTTAATTATTCCAATAGTTTTTAAGGCTTTAAACGCGACTCCGGAGTCCAATAAATTTACCGAAAAATACCCTGTGTCCGGTTTTTCATTTTACACCATAAAATATTATTTTCATAATATTTTAACACCAATTAGCAACACTTAAAATTCTTTAAATCACAATCACCTTCGTTTTAAATTCCAAAAAATACCGAAAATTCAGAATAACTCATTTTAAAATTATTCTCAAAATCAGGGTGTTTACATCGTGTACGCTCGTCGTTTCGAAACGAAACTTACGCCATCGAACTCATAGCACTACGTAGGTCTTGTGACCCATGTTTGGTTCGATTCTGAGAACTGTCACCCCCATATTTCAGATTAGGGGTATTTTTGTCTTTTCACAATTAATGTGTAAATAATTGTATAATATTAAATTATATTTAAATACCGTGATTTTATTTTATTGTTGCGCCTTACCGTTACTTCGATATTTGGAGCGCTACCCTAGCCTTTGCCTTCCAACAAATTCCATAACCTTGTCCTAGATATGCCCGTCTTCCATCCTAACCTTTGTGTAACTCATAATTATGTTCTCTTGTGCTTTATTTTAGTCGCACAATATCGCTGACGTGTTTATTTAATTCAATATAAATTCAAACTTGTATCCTTGTGCATTCCAATCGAAATTGGAGGCACAATCTCGACTTATTTCGTGCAACCCAAATTAGGGTAATATTCTATTCCAAGTCTATTTCATTTATGACACTTCTGTCCCACTTAATTTTAGTCCCTTGTACTTCTAATTTATTTTAGAACACCAATTGCATTATTTAATTTAATTGAACTGTAAATTCAACTGTGTGTAATTTTTCAATTGTTGGGCACTTTTGTGCAAAAATGCATTAAGATGTCCACCCCATTGGGCACAATACGTGAATAAACCTATTCCCCCTTCATTGGTATTTTTCCATGATTTTTAGGAGTGTGTAATTCAACACCAAGCTCCTTAAGACCCTAGCCCTCCAAACCTTGAACCGATGTAATCCGAGCCATTCTTTTGAACCCATTCAAATCCTAGCCCATTGAAATCCTACATGAGAAGGCCCAATCCCAAGAGGGGTTGACCAGTCAAACCAATGCTAGGTCACCCACAGCTTACATGTATATAAATAACCCTTTTTCCTTCTTTTTCCTAAAACTAAACTTAGGATTAAACACCCTAGCCGACATCACCTTTTCCTTCCTATTCTTCTCCTCCCTCCATCCTCGCCGGAGTCCAGTCCTGCCGGAGCCCAGCCGCCTCGACCGAGCAGTCCCCACCGTTCTTCTCTCCCGTCGGATCCCTCCTCCCAACGTCGTGTCCTCGCCGACCGACTGCCCCGCTGTACTTTTCTCGCTCACCTGAGTCATCCCCGACCTGCTACCCCTCCGCCGGAGCAGCACCCACAGACTCGTCGACCGAAGACTTTCCTCCGCCTGAGCAGCAGTCGACCCACTGCCTCGTCCTCTGCCTCAACTCGTCCCCTACTGCCACATCTTCGCTGGATCCATCCTGCTCTCTCATTCGCCTCGACGGAGTGGATCCTGAGCCGCTGTGCCAAACTGACCAGTCCCCCGGAGCCGTTCTTCCTCCACCGAGCTCCGCCTGAGCTGCTGTCCTCGACCTCGAGTCGGCCATCTCCCCGACCAACCTGCAGTACACGACCACCCGAGCCTGCCTCCTCCTCTCCATTATCACCACCACCTCCTCCATCACCGGCCGCATCCAGACCTCCTTTCATCGACCTCCCTCTGCTCCTTCCTATTCCTGTCTCCTCTCGTCATCATCATCATCCTCGCCATCGTGCCGGACTACACCCCGGTGGCCAACTCCATCACCTGGACAGCCCCGGCAACCCCTGGTCGTCAAACCATCACCATCACCTTAACCATCATCGTCGTCGCCATCATCGTCATCGCCGCGCTCGTGCACGCTGAAGCCAAGGTGAGAAGCATTCTCTTGTGTTTGTTGTATACGCATACATACGCGTATGCGTATATTGTCCATTAGTATGTGCGCTTTGGCATACGTATTAGAGTATGTTTAAATGTATATTAGTATATATATATATATATATATATATATATATATATATATATATATATATATATATATATATATATATATATATATATATATAGTATAATTCTCAAGGTAGTATATATATACAAATGTATACATATAGTATATGTTTAATGTATATATATACATATGGTATGTATTGAATTAGTGTATATACTTATATTTATTATATATGTAATAAATTGGTTTACATATATATATATACCAATGAATATTAATGTATATGCTAAGATTAATAAATATATATGTATATGTATACGTATATAAATATATATATAATATAAACTCTATTAAGTATATCTAAATGCATATATCTATTATAATTGTAATTAGTTAGAATTAATGTTTTTAATAATTAATCATAGGCATTATATGCCTGTGTACTAGGTTACCCTAATGAAATTACGGATACCCGTAGCTATCTTGACCTGTGACCATATAGCATGTTAGAAGACTGCCATATGTACATCGACGTACTGACAAGACCCGTATCACTGACTGTCTGATTGCACAGCAATTATAGACACGACACCCGTACAACTTGACGCACACTTGACCCTAGTTGACCAGTGTCATACTTAGCGTAGCCCTGAGTCCAATGTATTTATAATTGTGTGTTAGATTAATGTCTGATGCAAGATTGTATTGTTTAATGATGTCTATAGGATTGTTGGATTGTTCAGACAAGACTTCGGAAATCAGTTTATTGGTATTGCCAACAGCAGGACCCCAGGCGAGTACATTCTCTGACAATTTCTATTATGTTGATTATCTCTATGACTCTTGTTGTATAGCGTACATGACTCTGACACTGTTATTTACACGAGTTGGCATCATTGAGACCCGTCACGAGGAGACGTGATTGGAATCCATCGTGCTAGCTGGAGAAAATGGAAAAATATTAGTAGCTTGTGTGATCATACCCAACTTTACATGCATCATAGCTCACCCACACCTCACGTCGGTACAGCTTGACCATTACATGCCTCATCGCTGTTACATGTGTTAGCCTGACTATTACTCGCATCATAGCTATCCGGATGGTTAGCCTGACCTCAAGGATGATCGCTAACCAATGTAATGAGTCTTATTAGTCCCAAGCCGATCACATGATATGCTGATGTTTCACATACTTAGTTAGATGATTCTTGACATGTATCTCTAGTATATTGATCTAGCATCTCCACATGTTCTAGTTATTGTTCTTCTACACACTTACATACCAGTTTATTGTTCCTGCGTGTACTTTTCATTACTAGATGTATATTGATGATGATGTTCCAGTATTTCTTTATTCCAGCATTCTCTTATTCCAGTATTTCTCATTGCCAGTTTTCATATATGTCTTGTATTTCTTTACACTGTGCTATAGATTTTGTCAATATATGTGGAACTGTTGTTAGGGGTGTATTTCGTTCCAATCCTGACTGGATATATTTTTCCAGACTGTGACATAGAGGACTTGTTTTCGACATAATTAAAAACTGGATGTTTTGGATTGCAGGTTAGATTATTTATTGTTGTTTAGACTTATCTTATATTTCATTGCTTACTTCGATATCTTATCGTGCTTTAGCTTATGTGATTGAGTATATTTCATATTATATGGTAATATCTGTGTCTCCTTATGGAGTTGGATATTCTTGTGAGATTGATTAGATAGTTACATGACCTAGACATCATTCTACCGTCGATGCTGCGGCGTAGGCTGGACGTACCCACGCTCTCGTGCCCATATACTGGGTGTGGGTCGTGACAAGAACGTTGACAAAATCCTGTATCGTAGGCCCCACGGCTCCACTTGACGGGCAGTTTTGTGATCGGCTCATCGTAATCCATTTTTGTACATTCCGATGGGTTCGTATCGTCGTTCTGGACTTGTAGACACTAAGTTTGACGAATTTGAATAACGTTGTCTCTGGCACATTTTTCGGTACAAAGCAGGCCACATGTGGACCCCGCTTTGACCAAAAATTGTCACTTTTGCCCCTGTGTCCAAATTGGACTTATGGATAGGCAATTCTAGATATTTGATATCTTCTGAACCTGATAGTAACGTTTATTACAGCATTCGGAGGAGTACCTGCAAATCCAGATGATACCAAAGCAGCAGTTGGAGTCAGAACCCCAGACAAGTGTACCTTGCCAATTTTGCAGTTCTTGTTACATAATATTCCTTTAATTTATTTATATGTTGTATCTGTTCAACCTAGGATCGTGTGACATTACTTAACGTCCGAACAAGATTCGGGTGTCAATACCGTACGCGGAGTTGTGTAATGTCACCTAGAGATGGATGTCGAGACCCTATACATATCTTCGTGCTTGCATCATCAAGTACGGCATACCACAGGACACCTGATACTATTTATGAGATAGAATTTTCCTGAGATATTCATGGTGATTCTGTATAGGTTACATGATTCGTGACATAGATATTGCATATGCTTAGCTATCATTATGACTTGCTGCATTAGATATGATCTTGCGTGACATGGACATGAGACGTCGTAGACATGAGACGTGTGATTACATTGGGTGGGGAGAGACACACAGGCTACAGGTTGATTATATTATTGCGGTGCCGTAGCCTCTCCGAGCTAGGCTCCGATATGATATCACTGCTATCGGCTTTCCGACACCGAGCTTGTAGTAGTCTCAACCTGAGTTCTAGTGATGCTCTCATATTGCATATCACTTAGCTGGTTATATAGTTGTCCTGCTAATTCATTTCATATACTGCATTTATTTGGCTTGAGTTATTCTTGTACCTTGTTATGTCCCCTGAGGACCTGGATCCGGATTATGTCCCCAGGTTTAGCAGAGGAGATCTACCCCAAGGTGTACGGGACAGGAGCATTCATTGGAGCAGTACCAAAACCCGAGGACGAGGTGCTCCCCGAGAATTTCTCCTGAGTATCTGGTTTTATACTCAGTTATTTCTATTGTTAAACTCGTATTCCTATTTATTTGAACTGCTGTATCAAACTCTTTATCGGGTTGTTCCCTGAGATATTTATTGAGACTTGTTTATTATTATTTTATCTTGATTATTCTGATTTTGATTGTATTTATCTTATGTGGATGAGATTAGTAGTATAGCCCCTTATTGTTGTATTACAGCTTAAGTACACCCTGATGGGTCCATTAAATTGGGTTGCCCATCGGTGTGTGTTGCTGGCCATTGCCACGTGTCTAGTCCCTCGGTATTTTGGGACTGGGGCGTGACATCATGAGACAAAATCTTCCTGAGATATTCGTAGTAATTCTGTATAGGTTACAGGATTCGTGACATAGACTTTATACATATGCTTAGCTATCATTATGACTCGCAGCATCAGTTAGAAGTCATGATATTGCGTGTCATGGACATGAGACGTATGATTACATTGGGAGGGGAGAGACACACAAGCTACAGGCTGATTATATATATATAATCCTTATTATTGCGGTGCTCAAGACTTTAAATCCGAGCTTGGCCCATTACGTGATATTACTGCTACCGGCTCCCTGACACAGAGCTTGTAGTAGTCTCAGCCTGGGTTCTAGTGATGCTCCCATTTTGCATATCACTTAGCTGGTTATATAGTTTACCCTATTGATTCATTTATTATTGTACTGCAATTTTTCTGACTTGAGTTATTCTTGTACCTTGCTATGTCCCCTGAGGACCTGGAATCCGAATTATGTCCCCAGGTTTAGCAGAGGAGATCTACCCCGAGATATACAGGACAGGAGCAGGCGCTGGAGCAGTACCAGAACCAGAGGACGAGGTGATCGCCGAGAATTTTCCTGAGTATCTAGTTATTATACTCAGTTATTTCTATTGATAGACTTTTATTTTCTGTCTATTGAACTGTTGTATCAAACTCATTATCGGGTTGTTCCCCAAGACTTTTTATTGAGATTTGTTGGATATATTTGATCTTGATTATTCTGATATTTATTTTGTGATTATCTGATGTGGATGAGATTAGTATCATAGACCTTTATAGTTATTTTACATCTTAAGTACACCCTGATGGGTCCATTAAATTGGGTTTGTCCATCGGTGTGTATTGCTGGCCATTGCCACGTGTCTAGTCCCTCGATATTTTGGGACTGGGGCGTGACATGGTTTATTTGGTGGCCCATACAGGTCAACGACTAAATTTTTTCGGTTTCAACTAAGGGACCGAGCAAGCCTGCGAAAAGGATAGGATAAGTTCTAGGATTTTATCCACTTGATTGAATCGTTCTTGATCTCTATATCGGATTTGAATTTCTTGACTTGCATCTTGCCTTGATTCCTTTGTACGCCTCTTATAGTTTATTTTTGATGCAGAGTAATGGACCCACTAACAAGCAACGAGACTCATACAGGAACACCATAAGGTATTGTGGTTACCCCCGAAGATGAAGTGACACCAGTTGGTGGAGGTCAATCAGCACAACAAAGCAGTCAAGCAAATCAGCATGTCTCAAGAATCTAGCAAGATGATATTCCGCCACTACTGCAGTTTACTCCACTGATGCCTATTTTTTCACAAGGGCAGCCTATGGACGGACAACAAATGTTTCAAATATTCTACACGATGATGCAAGCCCAACAGAAGGTTCATCAAGAAGCCCAGCAAACCCAAGCGGATAAGTTCTTTGACGGACTTAGCTCTGAGTTACAGAAGTTAATCAACTCCGTTGCAACTACTTTAGACATAGACGTTCTTACTACAACACGACCCATGGAGTGCATCACCAGGAGAGAGTCCAGCCAGAAGCGGCCGCATGCATTAGCACCAAACCAAGCACAACAGGAAAGAGCTGCAAAGCGACCACAGATGAATCCACCACAGAGAGTATTTACACCACTAGCAATATTCCTTCCTACTTGTCACTACTGTGGCAAGGTAGGTCATCTCGCTAAAGAATGCTGACTCAGATTGGGATTATGTTTAGCTTGCGGATCCAAACAATATTCGGTAAGGGATTGCCCTGAACGTCGAGAGAAAGCATTGATGGTTCATCAACCAGCCACATCAGCACCAGCCAGAGCACCACACGGAGAAGTTGCAAAGAGATCTCACATGCACCAGCCACCCAGAGCATCTCTGCAGATACTGCCTACATGTCAATATTGTGGCAAGTGAGGCCATATTAAGAACGAGTGTAGACGCAAGTTGGGATTATGCTTGATTTGCGAATCCAACCAACATTTAGCCAAGGAATGTCCTAAGCATTGAAAGGGAGCACTAATGTTAAACCGACAAGCTTTACCAGTACCGAGGCCACCTTTGGCAACCCAAGCAGCACTCTTCCAGCAAGCCCAGCAACAGCATAGGGCACCACCGCAAGGACACGGACAAGCTTTTACGATGACAATGGAGGACACGCAGACTCGTGGAGTAGCAAATATGCGTAAGATTTAAGTTATTCATAGCTATCTATTCCTAGTAATGCAATAGCACGTGCATGTTAACTCATTTCCCTAGACTAAACTTAATATTTTGAACTTGTTGGTAATTGATAACCTAGTTTTCCTAAGCTGTAGTTTTTTTTGCTCTAACCCGATTCCTTTACTCTTGAATTACCTAACTTTCATTGTCCAGGGAAATACTTTATGTGTTTTGCTTAACCCTCATCCTTCGATTTCTCTTTGGTCATAATTCTTTGATTGTGTCGTGCTTCGAACATTTCTTGCAACCGTGTCATCTCTTCTGACCGGTTATATTTTCTTAATTGCGAGGACGCAATTCTCTTAAGGAGGGTAGATTGTAAACACCCAGATTTTTAAAAATTAAAAAATAAAATTTTGTGAATTTTCTGTTATTTTTAACTAATTAAAATAAACATTTTCTAGAATTAAATATTTTTAAGTATTTTATTAAATATTAAAATATTATGAAAATAATATTTTTGAGTGTAAAATAAATAAATAGACATACTGTAATTTTTGTAAAATTTATTGGGCCCATAAACTATTTTTAAAGACCTAAAAACATATTTTTAAATAAACCAAAACAAACTAACCTGAACCGGATTAAACCGAACCCAATAAACCAACCAGAACCCAACTGAACCAAACCAACCCCTAGTGGGTCGGATCCGGACCCGTTAACTAAAACTCGACCCGACCCGCTGCAGTAACCCATCACCCCCAATTTTTCCCCGCCGCTCCGACTTCTCTAAACCGCCGCCCGCAGCCGCCTCTTCGCCTTCTCGCCGACCGATTGATTCCACCGTTCACCCCAAAACCCCTCGTCTCACCACTGCGACCCCTCCGGTCCACCTCCCCGCCGCATCGCCTCCCCCAACGGCCAACCCTACCCTATAAAACCCACCCCGGCCACCACTGCCACAACCACACCACCACCATCACTGCCCTCACCAACATCCTCCGGCCGCCACCCGAGCTCCCCTGCCTCCGCCGCTTCCTCTTCCCCGGCGCCTCCGCCATGTCTCCCATCCGCCATCAATGTCTTCATCCCGAGACCACCGCTGCCATCCCTTGACCCCTCCGACGACGACCAACGCAAACCCGTAACCTCCGACGATCTTCCCGACGACGGCACCGAGATGACCAGCAGCCACAGCCACCACAGCACCCACCGCCGTCGGCCGAGCTCCGCCACCCCGCAGTCGCCGCGCCACCGCATATACGCGAAGAATAGTGATTTTCGACGTCCTATTCCAGTGAGTATTTCTCTCTCCTCGTCATCTCGTTTTCCGAACAGTCTGCTGTGACGCATTCGTTGTGTAACCCTTTTGAAACCCGTCCAAATAGTTTAGGGTATCGGGTTCTGTGTCGGTCGCAAACCGCGACGCAAAAATAGGAAAATAACCCTATTTTCTGAAACTTAGAAATTGGTCCCGAACTCACAAGTTCATGACCGTTTTGCGACCAACCTGCTTAATGTTTTTAAACTTTTCCTGAATAGTAATTTAGACCATATAACCAAGATTTAAATCCTGTAATTAGATTATTTTATTGTGCTTTAGTTTGTAATTATTTCGCGGGTGAAAATGACCAAAAACTTGGTTATTCAAAACCCTGATTTTCTCGGAATTGGATGCGCCCCGCTAAACGGGGCGACTTGGTCGTGTGCGAATTATACCGAAAGGTGCACACCATAAATACGGACATGTGAGATTTTGCGAAAGTTGATTTGGATGTGTGTGCACACCGAAATTAACGTGTATCCGTCGACAACGCCCCGTATTGGCCCTTTTCTGAAACTCGTTGTAACTTCGTGTGTGCTCATCGTTTTGAAATAAAACTTGCGCCGTCGGACTCGTAGCAATACCCTGGTCCTGTGACCCAAGTTTGGTTCGATTCTGAGAACGTTGACAAAATCCTGTATCGTGGGCCCTACGGCTCCACTTGATGGGCGATTTTGTGATCGGCTCATCGGAATCTAGTTTTGGACATTCCGTTGGGTTCATATTGTCGTTCTGGACTTGTAGACACTAAGTTTGACAAATTTAGAGAAATTTGTCTCTGGTACGTTTTTTGGTGCGATGTGGGCCACATGTGGACCCCGCTTTGACCAAAAACTGTTAATTTTGCCCATGTGTCCAAATTGGACTTATAGACAGACAATTCTAGCTATTTTTTATCTTCTGAATATGATGGTAGTGTTTATTTCAACAACCGGAGGAGTACTTGAAGATCCCGGTGATACCAGAACAACTTTTGGAAACCAAACCCCAGGCAAGTGTACATTGCCATACTTGCAGTAAATTGATTCATAGTATTCTCTTGATCTATTTCTGTGATATAAATGTTCAATATAGGACCGTGTAATATTACTTAATGTCCGAACAAGATTCGGGTGTCAACGCTGTACGCGGAGTTGTGTAACGTCACCTAGAGATTGATATCGCGACCCTATATATCTTCGTGCTTGCATTATCAAGTACGTCATACCATAGGACACTTGACACTGTTCATGAGACAAATCTTCATAAGATATTCGTGGTGATTCTGTATAGGTTACAGGATTCATGACATAGACTTTATACATATGCTTAGCTATCATTATGACTCGCTGCATCAGTTAGAAGTCATGATCTTGCGTGTCATGGACATGAGACGTGTGATTACATTGGGAGGGGAGAGACACACAGGCTACAGGCTGATTATATATATATATATATATATATATATATATATATATATATATATATATATATATATATATATATATATATATATATAACCCTTATTATTGCGGTGCTCAAGACTCTAAACCCGAGCTTGGCCCATTACGTGATATTACTGCTACCGGCTCTCCGACACAGAGCTTGTAGTAGTCCCAGCCTGGGTTCTAGTGATGCTCCAATTTTGCATATCACTTAGCTGGTTATATAGTTTACCTATTGATTCATTTATTATTGTACTGTATTTATTCTGGCTTGAGTTATTCTTGTACCTTGCTATGTCCCCTGAGGACCTGGAATCTGGATTATGTCCCCAGGTTTAGCAGAGGAGATCTACCCCGAGATATACGAGACAGGAGAAGGCGCTGGAGCAGTACCAGAACCAGAGGACGAGGTGATCGCCGAGGATTTCTTCTAAGTATCTGGTTATTATACTCAGTTATTTCTATTGATAGACTTTTATTTCATGTCTATTGAACTTCTGTATCAAACTCATTATCGGGTTATTCCCCGAGACTTTTTATTGAGATTGTTGGATATATTTGATCTTGATTATTTTGACATTTATTTTGTGATTATCTGTTGTGGATGAGATTAGTATCATAGACCTGTATAGTTGTTTTACAGCTTAAGTACACCCTGATGGGTCCATTAAATTGGATTTGCCCATAGGTGTGTGCTGTTGGCCATTGCCATGTGTCTAGTCCCTCGATATTTTGGGACTGGGACGTGACACTCGAAGATCTAAATATGGAATATCATATCAACACATGTTTTGAAATGAGAAACAAGTTAAATTAATCAAATTTTAGGTCTTCAAGTCACTTTGAGGACAAACTATGCCAAAATAGTCAAACTATGTCAACTCTAAGTCAAACCAGTCAAACTTGGTCAAACTAGACGATTCTAGGTAGTATTAGTCTATACCTAGGTTTCTAGGTCAATATCTTGGAGATATTAGCTATACGGGCTAATATGACTAAGTATCAATATATATAACTTATATATATATATATATATATATATATATATATATATATATATATACTAGTTATCTACTATCTAGTACTACCCTAGTATTGGCTAATACCTTAACTAAGAGTTCAATACCTAGACAATACCTATACTCAATCCAGTACTAACCAATATCTAAACCTCTAACCCAATATTTCTTAATACCTATTACCTAATACTCTTGAATATTTAATAATACCTATTACCTAATACTCTTGATACACCAACACCAACATTTCCCCTCACCACCTTGAGATACCCTATTAACACTAAATCTCCTACACAATGACCGATACACACTTGTGTATTAGTCCCCATACTTAAATACCCTGTGCACAAGTGCGCACAGCACACTACCACTCACCCAGACACTCAATTGATATCAACATATTTATGAATACACTAAGAGACTCTATAATCTTCTCCTTACACCCACAATACTTGATACCATGTTGTGCACATTGCATCCTGCATTTGTGCACTCAACCCACCTACACCACATGCTTGTTGCCCTACTGCTGTGCAACTTCTGCTACTACCCACTGCTGGTTTGTTCCAGCACCTAGAATGGAAACTGTAGGGTGCAATCTACCACAAGCAGCAGGTACTGTTGCTACTTGCAACATAGTCCATTCAGTTGTGCAGCTGCCTCATTCCTACATGCTTGTTCGAGCACAACAGCACTTGCATTGGCTGGTGGTGCTCGAATTTGCAAAGCTTGTTGCAATGTTGCACTGCACAACCTTCAAGATAACCCCTTAACATAATCACTGCACTTGAGAACCCCCACTACCATACAGTCACCAAAGCCTGTGCACACTGCTAACTAACCCCTCAATTATTCACATACTGCAGTAGGACTTTACTGATACCAAGTACCAGTCCTACTGAACAACTGCTATCTTGAGCAATTCTCAGTTATAACCGGACCCCTTCATGTTCTGGTACTGCTGCTGCTCATTGTTGCTCGGATTCCCTACAATGAGCTCCCTTATAATCCATTGCAATTGCAATGCACCCAACCACAGTGTACATTACACATTGCACTTGACACCAATCATCAATACCTGCACCACCACAAAACTTCACCAACACCATACCACACCAGCACAGAAAAATATAGTGCACCATAGTGCACACAGTTCTAATGCATCCTAAAGCCCATACACTACATCTATACACCCCTATACAACTATATACATATGTACATATATATCATCTATACTATATATAAATATATATATCAATCTAACACTCAATGTAAATATAAACACGCACACATACCCCCTGTTGACAATTCACCCAACACTTTGTGTGCACACTCTCGTATCACACAATAACTCACGATACGCTTGCGATACGCACTCACAACACCACGATAAACTTTCAAAACCCAATGTACACATCCAATATACTAAATATAATATATAATATATATATACTAGCTATTTAAATACCATGAATAAAATTTGGCATGCTAGAGCTCACTACCCATGCAAATACTCCTCCTCCGACACCGTATCATGACGTATCGTGATACGCACTCTCCGTATCCAATTGTGGACATGTAAGTCCTTTAGAATCATTTACCTCACTCTAAAATCACTAGAGAAATATTACATCAAACACCTAATGACCCAAACTCGGATTTTCCCTAATTTGGCCATAAAAGTCAATATAGAAGTCATAATAGGGGTCATATGAAGCTAGTTCTTCCTCTTATGGGTAATCCTAAGCCATAAAAGGGTTCCTGATATTCAAATATACGAATTAGAGTCTAATTAAGGAGGGAATTCAGAATTATACATATTGGGATATGGATTTCTAATACAAAACTTAAATGGACACAATTAGGACACAAGCTCCTATCCAATGGCTCATTCTCCAAGTGTTTCTTGTAATCCAAGCTCTAATGCTCTTAGGTGATGTAAATAGAAGGAAATAATAGTGAATTAGGGTAACTTTGGTGGAGGGATGAATCAACTTGGGGAAGAACACATTTGAGAATCTAAATGGAATGAAATGAGAGGAAGGAGAGAGAAACTCCCCTCTCTATAGTGGCCGGCCACTAACCCCCTCTCCAAGCAATGTACAAAGACAATCTCTCCAAGCAATGTACAAAGACAATAATACCCCTATTGGATTGTCATAAAGGGATTTAATTAGGAGAAAAGCTTCTACTCCTAATGGAAGATTTAATTAACACACTAGTTAATCGATGGTGCCTAATTGGCTTGAATGGGTCTAACTTAAATATTGGTCGATGGTTCATGACAAGTCTAATTGGGTCCAATAACACAAGTCCAATAAATAATGTAGTCTACTAGCAATAATTAAATATATAACATGCACATTAATTATGAAAATACCAAAATATCCCTAATCTGAAAATGTGGCAGTGACAAGTCTACCCTCCTTAAAATAATTATGTCCTCGAAATTAAGCACCTCACATCTCTCTCTGGCCAGTCATAACCTATTAAAAATTTTACTACGGTCCAACCCCCAACAATCATGGTCCAAGAAAGTCCAATCATATAATACACAATTCTATAATTATATTGAAGGGACAACCATGCACGGTTATAGTCTCTAGCTGTCATAGGTTGCTATTTCTATTAAGGGTTTTCACTGACTATACTATAACACAATTTACTTAAGGTAGCTATAAGATACTAGGTATCACATATCATGCCCCGAT
This sequence comes from Iris macrosiphon, assembly GCA_036927795.1. Classification (NCBI taxonomy): domain Eukaryota; kingdom Viridiplantae; phylum Streptophyta; class Magnoliopsida; order Asparagales; family Iridaceae; genus Iris; species Iris macrosiphon. Next base: position 104,705,593 of record JAYESA010000005.1, read on the forward strand.
CTTTCGCAGGCTAATCGGCCATCCCCGCCAGGCGAGAATTATCGCACCAGCGCTCCCGTGGGACGATCGCTTCATCCCATCTGGGCGTGATGTCGCATGAGCGTGAGCCGCGCCCGTGCAAGACTGTGGTTCATTGGCTGGCGGTAAGATGTATAAGCCACAGAGTCGCACAGATTGTCCGAGTGCAGCGGTATTATAAACGCATAGGCGATTTGGTAACAAGTTTCACTGAGTCGACAATAGCGAAAGTATTATAACACAAGTAGAAGTAAAGCAAACTCTTTATTGAATATAAACAAGTGTTACAGGTGGCATATAGCTGATATTACAAGTCGCTCAAGCCTTTCTCTGAAACAGTAAAAGTGTGCCAAGTGGCTACATTTGTGAAAAGATGTACAAGCGATATTCCAACATTATGTCTTGTATATGTGCTTCAGTTCTGGATCGTACTGTTCCAAGGCTTCGGATTGACTCCACGCCTTAGCACGCACGAAGGAGGCATCCGCACCGAACGAGGTTCTTCCGCACCCTACAAACAACCTGGTGGATTATCAGTACACGAATGCACTGGTTGGGAGGCTACTCGCCCGTTCGACAAATCCAAACACGTAATATATATTTCGTGCACCGTCTATTCAGTTGTCTTTCTAGTATTGCCTTAGGATCAGTTTTATGGCAAAGATTGAATAGCCTAACTCGTGTGGCAGTGCACCGTGCGACATAAAAGGAAACACGGCAAGACTTACCAACTTACCAATTGCCCTTCCCTGTCCAAGGCAAGCCAAGTTAAGTTAAGCACGAGAATGTATAAACATTTAGGGGCAATAGCATATGCAAACACTGTGTTGTGAGCGAGGTTATGTTTCGGATGCACGAGATATAAGAATTTCTCAGATGTGTTGCATAAAATGTCCAAGTGCTCTTTATGCACAAGTATTGTTATACCATAATCATTTAGGTGTTCAGTTACTCTCAATGCGATGAAATGACTCGTACGTGGATAGCCGCTAAGCGAGGATGCCTTATCTATATGAACATGGGGTCACTGGCATAGCCATAAAGGACCAGGTATTTGATAGTCGATTGCGGAATGGGGCACAATGTATTGTACAAGATAAGCGATTTAGGACAGTCGAGCGACACAGGAGGGTCGTTACACGCCATCCCGCCAGAACAGGCAACTATTTGGGTAGATGGAGAGTCCAAGGTAATATGTGTTACCAAGGCCGAATACCGTGTATTGCCAACCCACAAGCCGGGATAGCATACTGGACCCTTCTTGACGCTGGCAATACACCATGCATTCCTTCTAAGCTGGTACGATGGCGGTGCCCTGCTGATCGTCCGAGGAATGCGGTACCTCATGCACGAGTTGTCTGTGACTATGTGTCACGCCCCAGTCCCAAAATATGTAGGACTAGGACACGTAAGCATGCCAGCAGCATGTACATGGCAACTCCAATATATGGAAACCATAATACATGCGTACGTTGTATCATGAACAATGATTCACAAGTGGTAAAAACTATCACAAATTCCAGGGTATAATCTAATCTCATCCACAGAAATCAAATGAATAAATGAATAGCCAATATCTATGAAACTAGATCTCAATATAAAGTATCTCAAGATGACAGTCGGATGGAAACAAATCCACTACCGAACTAGGATATAAAATAAACAAGATAAATACAATATAAGTACAACAACCAACAATCATTGAGACTCAGAGAGAAAACCTCCTCGAAATGTAAGTCCCAGTCCTGATCTGCGCTCCTGCGAATACTCATGAACATCTACACCTGGAAAGGGACCAGGTCCTCAGAGGCACATAACAAGATACATAGAAGCATGCCATAAAGTAAATACTGAATAAATAAAATAGTGTGATAAACATCTAAGTGAATGCAATTTGAGGACAACTTGAGTATATGGGAAAATGTAGGCTAGACATATGCTGACGTAATTCACCAATCGTCATGACTGGCTAGTATATGCCACATATTCCCCCTATAACACGAGCACACTGCAATATAATTACGTCCAGCTCCGAGGAGCATGGTATCTGTATCAATAATAACATTCGTATCACTCCGTCGAGTGCGGTATCTGTATAAAGGAGGTGGGTGTCCTATACGCCTACTAGTCGTCCTCCCTGCCCAATATAGATATACAAGTCGCGAACACGACGTGGACACCTCGTACTATAATGCAAGTCTCTAAAGAAATAAACAGCTAAGCTGAATACCGTTACACGTGTTGCTCACACCGATGGCCAGTCGAGTATGAGACACGCGTCCCTACATGAACTCACTCTATGATGTGAAATGATACGTGTCAAGGCCTGGGGAGTCATACCAATAACTCTACAACTTTAGGTTGGTCTACTAGACACTAGGTCAGACACAAGTCCTAACGTCAACGCCTTCGTTGACTGCAGCCGAGTCTCTCTCGGACCCGCACAGTTATATAATATAAACATATAACTAATAATACATAATTTAAACAGTACAACAAGGCAAGGTATACTTGCCTGGCAAGAAAGTTGTGAAGTACCAATAACCTGCTCCAGAAGTCGCACAGAACAATCCAATGTCCATATACATATAATATAATATAATATAACACAATATCAGTCATTACACTAGCACATACACAATCATAAATACCTTGAACTCAGGGCATAGCTAGGTATGTCACTGGTCAACTAGGGTCAAGTGTGCGTCTAATCGCATAGGTGTCGCGTCTATAATTGTTGTGCAAGACAGACAGTCCAAATGATATGGGCTCGCCAGTACGTCAGTGTACATAATGGCAGTCTGCTAACGATATTACATGGTTACAGGTCAACGTAACTACGGGATATCCGTGGTTACACTCGGGTCACCTAGTAAATAAGTAAATTTATTATTATCTAGCATATATTATTAATACTTATAATACATATATACACCAATAAATACATATACCATATATATATATATATATATATATATATGTATGTATGTATGTATGTAAATACGTATGCAATATATATTGTATATACACTAATTGGATTTATACTATATATATTAAGAGAATAAGGGAGGTAAGATGGCACCTCACTCTAAAAACAAGGGTGGCGGTGATGTGGCACAATCTCAACCACACATTTCATAATTGATAATTTGCACTTAACCCCCTCCCCTCGTTTGTGTGGTTGAGATTGTGCCACGTCACCGCCACCTTTGTTTTTAGGGTGAGGTGCCATCTCACCTCCCTTATTCTCTATATATTAATATATACTAGGGATACATATATAATACATATACACACACATAAAAATATGAAAGGAGGGGTACACATTCGTATCTCAGGGTACGTGCACGGAGACGATGATGACGACGATGTAGTTGACGACGATGATGATGATGATGATGGCAACGATGTGGATGACGATGTGGACGATGATGATTGGTTAATGAATAGGTGATTAGGGTTGGTGTTGGTGATGATGATGAGATATTCATGGTAAATATGATGATGAGTATGATGATAGGTTGATGATCACCGGAATCCGGCCAGGGGGAGGTCCAGCTAAGGAGGTCCGGCCCGGGGAGTTCAGGACGAGGGGGTGGTGTTAATGGGAGGTGCTGCTCAGGCCAGGGGGAGGCTGAGCAGGGAGGAGGAGGTGATTCAGGGAGAAGGTCAGACTAGGACAGGGAAGAGGGAGGAGTTTGTGGTGATACTGGTGGTGTGGGGTTACTCCGGCCGTCAAGGAGTGGTGTAGAGGAGGGGGAAGTCGGATAAAAAGGTGTAGAAGGTGGTGGTGGTGACGGGATTTGGCGGGTTGTCGTGATGGTGGAGGTAGACAGAGCAGGGAGACTGGAGATCGACTCAGGCGGTCCGGGGTGGTCGGCTGGGTGCGGGTTGTCCTTGACTCCGGCAGAGGAAGGAGTAGTCGAGCGGGGGAGTTCGGTGGTTCAGACGAAGTCGTGGGTCCATGGCTGTCTCCGGTCGACGAGGGCGGTGGAAGGAGCGGCAAGGTCGTTCAGGCGGTCGGAGGCCGACGGGTGCAGCGTCTCGAGGCCGTTACGAGGAAGTGGTGGGTTGCACTGCTCATGGACTGAGCAGTTGACGGAGGAGATGGGAGGTCGGCCCAGTCGTGTATGAAGTCGGTGTTGACAGTCCCTGGCGGTCTGCTCCGGTCGACGGGCGAAGGACGGTCGGGTTTCGGCGTGCGGGGGAAGGGGAGGAAGAGGGTGAACAGTAGAGGGAAGGGTCGGCTGGTGAAATAGGTTTGGGAAAATAAGAAAAAATAAAGAAAAGGAAAAGTAAGGAAGAGGATATTTATATATGTGGTATGGAGTTGACCTAGAACTATTTGACTTGGTCAACATCCTCTTGGGTTGGGCCTTGGGCTGACATGAGGATGTTTGCAGGCTATAATTTGCATTGTTTAAATGCAAGGATAGGTTTAAAATAAAGGGGGCGATGTTTGCGCGTTGCACATTCCAAAAATTATAGAAAAATTCTTATGAAGGGAAAAGTTGGATTTCTTTATGTATTGTCTAATGGTGTGGACACCTTAATACATTTTTGCATAAAAATGTCCAACAATTGGAAAATTACACAAAGATGGAAATTGGGTTTAAATTAATTAAAATTAGTGCGCAAGGTGTTCTATAATTAATTCAAAGTACAAGGGACTAAAATTAAGTGGGACACAAGTGTCAGGGACATAGAAGACTCAGAGTAGAATATTATCATAAATTGGGTTGTACGAAACGGGTCAAGATTGTGTCTCCAATTTCGATTGGAACGCACAGAGGTACAAAGTCGTATTTATATAGAATTAAATATAAACGTCCGCGATGAATGTTGTGCGACTAAAATATAGCACAAGAGAGCATAATTATAAGTTACACAAAGGTCAGAATAGATGGTGGTCATGTCTAGGGCAAGGGTGTAAAATTTATTGGAAGGCAATGGCTAGTGTAGTGCCCCAATTATCGAAGCAACAGTAAGGTGTACTAGGTGATATAAATATTGTATAATTAAATAAAATATCGTGTCCTATTTTCAATTGGATACAAACTAGCCCTAGTTTCACTATCTAAGCCAAGTAGGCCTAATTTTGGGTCAGGGGGTTTACACCATGCAAGTCTTGGGTCAATCCAGATTCGCGAGATGCATGGGATATAGGAGATACACAAAGTGGTTGAATCTTGTTTCCTGTTCTGAACGGTATTGCTCCACGAGCTGTATTGCTTGCCTTAATTGACAGGATTCTCGTTTGGTGTATAACTTGCCTTGATGCATGCCCCTGGTTCGGGGATTGCCTTGGCGACCTAATGGTCCCGGATACTTGCAGGTTCATATTGCACAAAAGGATTATTTGATAGTCTTCGGGCTGACTCAATGCATACATGATACACGATTGTGTTGGATGTGGCATAATCTCATTAGGACAAGCATTGAGTCGAGGCAACATTACAAGTTAACATATAAGCAGGCAAGCATTGCGTTCATAAGGAGAACTTAAGCGTTCACGTTGGCTCGGGCCCGAAGGTAAGCCGAGGAGTGAAATCGTAAAAGGACTTTCCGAGCGACATGATCTAGGTTCGTGCGGTGTAAATATGTGAACAGTGCACTTATCGTTCCACTCGAGGCATAGCGGGGTCTCGTTGCATGAGTAAAGGTAGCATGCAAATATAAGCAATATTTTATTTCCATGTTCTAGCATAATCAATACAAATTTGGGATTATTCCCTTAGCTAGGTGCGTTGTATTCTTATTAGCATGCAGGAGGTGATTCACCTAGTGACTAGCATGTATCGTTATATATTTTAAGTGTGCTAGCTAAGCAAAGACAAGTTCATCGTAGCCACCCACCTTAGCGATGATTCGCCTCGGTCGAGGGATACTCCGAGCGAGCCTCTGAAAGCCTAAGCCGAAACTCCTGAAGGGACAAGTCTGGATATCCTTTGCCTCAAACGAATATTCTCGCCTGAGCAAAGCGGGTCGGAATGTTGCACTTTTGCCATTTGAATCGGCAGTCTGCTTGAGCGGAACGGGGTATTACATCATACACCACTCAGAAAAAGTCTCGTCCTCGAGACTTCCTGAGGGCAAGCCATTCTATCGTATTTTCGAACATATCCCAAGTGTAGCAATTTGTACCACTAAATACGTTAGAACACAATCTCCTACTCAATTCTTACGTCGTGTTGTGTGTAAGCTGAGTCAGTCTCATTTGCGCCTTAGCGCAGGACATGTTTCTTAACACGAGGTACGTTTTAATTGATCTTGATTAACGATCTAAGGCTGAGGGAAACTTATACAAGTCGTTATACTTGTTCATTTGGATATTCACTTGTACTAGCATCGATATCGGCATATCGCGAATCTGGATCGTGTACATTTTCAAAGTGTCCCTCAAACATATGCATGTCAATCAACTTAGCGATAGCGAAGTCTTAGCACTCGAGTTTCACATCTCATTGAGTCTTGGATCGTGCACACGCTCAAGGCGTCCCTCAAACATATGCATTCAACCAAACTTAGGGATAGTAAAATCGAACAAGCTACTTGCAAAAATCTCAAGGGTTCTCGTTTTATTGAATCATGTAGATACTTCTGATAGGGTCAATCCAATTCTATATTATTTTTTATTCCAAATCAAAATCAAGCATTTTGCACTAGCGTTAAGCACGATCTATTCGGTTTACCGACTAGCATTCATCCGATCGGGTCAAACATATCACACATTTTTATCGTTTCCAAGTCTAACCCTAAGTTTTGTTGCCCCAGTTCTATAGCTTGCCCAAGAAATATGCTAAAGTCGGTAACACAGGTTCATTCACTCATCACAGGGTCGTCTGCCTAATTGTTAGGTCAGCTCACAAGGTCATAGGTACAAGTTTAAGTACATTGCGATTCATTGTACAAATTCGTTGTATGATGCTCGCCCCAATTCCTAGGGTCAAACCATTATTCATTTGCACGGGATATTCTACCCAAGCTCGTTTTACTCAGATTTCTAAACATGGAGCACAGATTTTTTTTACTCTCAATAACACATTCATTTGCACGGGGAAGAGTCCGTTCAGTAAAATCTATATTATATCTAAGTTGCAGGACAAGCCTAGTGATTTGCATAATCTATCTCTTCAAACATGTTTTGATAGAATCCCTATCCATTTCAAGTCTGGTCCATCAAGCCAAGATTTAGTTCTAAACCTTTAGTTTATACTTCAAGTCATCCAACCTTATTCACGTATCTATTCATGAAACCATCAAGCGTGATTTAATTCAGGTTCTAGGCTAACTTATCCATCATAACATTTTCGATCACTTGTATTCCGATTTTGTCTTATCGTATCGAACCAAAAGTCAAGACGATCCATTTGTTTGTTATGCCTCGGTCTCCCTCAAGTTCGATCACCCTTGATAGACGTGAGATCACAATGCCAACGCTCCCGCTGAATAACTGTCCTAAATTGGGCGTGACGCATGTACGAGCATAGAGTTACGCTCGCACAAGATGAGAACGTTTGAACATTGGTTATTTTTGACACGATCGAGACACCTTAATACTTTACCAAGTCAAGCCCAAGTCTATTCCATCTTTTGATACGTTCCATTCATCGAGTTCATTTAGAAATAATCTCTGAACACGTTCCCTTGAGTTCGATCATCCCCGTCGTACGTGAAATTACCACGCCGGCGCTCCCGCAGGATAACCGTTCTTGTTGGAACTGATTTCGTTAGTTATCGTTTCGAACATGATTTTAAGACCGTTCTTCCGAACTCCAAGCTAAATCTATTATTGTTCATCTCTTTCATCGAACCACAATATTCATTTTGGGATAACTTCTATTCGAGCGATATTGTATTCAAGTTTAGTCCATTTGTTTTAATCCGAATTGCTTGTACAATCCTCTAAGTTTCCAACAAGTTTCCTTAACCAAGATATTGATTTCCAATTCCACAATCCCAATTCAATATAAGCCTTTTTATTTAGTTAAAGATATTCTGAAATTGTTCGATCCGACTATCGCACGAGACCTATAATCCGGTCGAATATTTCTAAATAATCCATACACCAGTCGGAATTGAGTCATCCATTTAAATTCTCAATCGATTTGTATCTTCTGACTCAAGATATCGTTTTGAGCTATTTCTCAAAATTCAAGCACGGTTCTCTATATTCGCCTAGGCGATAAATCCGAGAAGGTTTCTATCGGTTGGAATTCTATGTCTGACTTGTCTTATTCCTGAATGATATCACATTCTCGTTTGTAACTTAGCTTGCACCAAAGGGTCTTGGCGCGCGATACTCAACACAACTTAGCTGAAAGGCTGTGTGCAAAGCTAACAGTTTAGAACAGTATTCGATTTTGCACTAACCAGTTAGGCAAACATATATAAGCATTTCGAGTTTGCACATACATCGTGACTTTTAGCACGAGTATTATTCCCGAAATCTAGCACAGGTTGGCACAAAGGCCAATCGCATCACAATTTGTACAAGCAATCACATCATTCACATGCACTTTTTGAAAGTATTTAGACTCATTATTAGAACATTTTGTTGGGACATTGAGAGAGAGTGTGCACAAAACCCACGAACGAGCTTTCGAAACTGAGAAAATTGAAACGAAGTCCAAAGGCGTATAGCCAAGCTCTGATACCAATCGGTCACGCCCCGATCTCCCGCAGGCTAATCGGCCATCCCCGCCAGGCGAGAATCACCGCACCAGCGCTCCCACGGGACGATCGCTTCTGCCCATCTAGACATGATACCGCACGAGCGTGAGCCGCACCCGTGCAAGGTTGTGGTTCGTTGGCTGGCGGTAAGAGGTCTAAGCCACAGAGTCGCACAGATTGTCCTAGTGCAGTGGAATTATAAACGCATAGGCAATTTGGTAACAAGTTCACTGAGTCGACAATAGCAGAAGCATTATAACACAAGTAGAAGTAAAGCAAACTCTTTATTGAATATAAACAAGTATTACAGGCGGCATATAGCCGATATTATAAGTCGCTCAAGCCTCTCTCTCCGAAACAGTAAAAGCATGCCAAGTGGCTATATTTGTGGAAAGATATACAGGTGATGTTCCAACATTATGTCTTGTATATGTGCTTCAGTTCCGGATCGCAACGCTCCAAGGCTTCGGATTGACTCCACGCCTTAGCACGCACGAAGGAGGCATCCACACCGACTTTCGCATCCTACAAACAACCTGGTGGATTATCAGTATACGAATGCACTGGTGGGGAGGCTACTCGCACGCTCGACAAATCCAAACATGTAATATATGTTCCGTGCACCATCTATTTGGTTGTCTTTCTAGTATTGTCTTAGGATCAGTTTTATGGCAAAGATTGAATAGCCTAACTCGTGTGGCAGTACGCCATAAGAGAAAACACGACGAGATTTACCAACTTACCAATTGCCCTTCCCTGTCCAAGGCAAACCAAATTAAGTTAAGCACGAGAATGTATAAACATTTAGGGGCAATAGCATATGCAAACACTGTATTGTGAGCGAGGCTATGTTTCGGATGCACGAGATATAAGGATTTCTTAGATATGTTGCATAAAATGTCCAAGTGCTCTTTATGCACAAGTATTGTTATACCATAATCGTTCAGGTGTTCAGTTACTCTCGATGTGATGCAATGACTCGTACGCGGATAGTCGCTAAGCGAGGATGACTTATTTATATGAACATGGGGTCACTGGCATAGACATAAAGGACCAGGCATTTGATAGTCGATTGTGGAATGGGGCACAATGCATTGTACAAGACAAGCAATTTAGGGCAATCGGGCGACACAGGAGGGTCATTGTACTCCATTCCGCCAGAATATACGACTATTTGGGTAGACGGAGAGTCCAAGGTAATATGTGTTACCAAGGCCGAATACTGTGTATTGCCAACCCACAAGCCGGGTTAGCATACTGGACCCTTCTTGGTGCTGGCAATACACCATGCATTCCTCCTACTCCGGTACGATGGCGGTGCCCCGCTGATCGTCCAAGGAATGAGGTACCTCGTGCATGAGTTGTTTGTGACCATGCAAGTTTTGGGTCAATCCAGATTCGCGAGATGCACGGGATACATGAGATATACAAAGTGGTTGAATCTTGTTTCGTGTTCTGAACGGTATTGCTCCACGAGCTGTATTGCTTGCCTTAATTGACAGGATTCTCGTCTGGAGTATAACTTGCCTTGATGCATGCCCCTGGTTCGGGGATTGCCTTGGCGACCTAACGGCCCCGGATACTTGCAAGTTCATATTACACAAAAGGACTATTTGATAGTCTTCTGACTTACTCGATGCATGCATGATACACGATTGTGTTGGATGTGGCATAATCTCATTAGGACAAGCATTGAGTCGAGACAACATTACAAGTTAACATATAAGCAGGTAAGCATTGTGTTCATTAGGAGAACTTAAGCGTTCATGTTGGCTCGGGCCCGAAAGTAAGCCGAGGAGTAAAACCGTAAAAGGACTTTCCGAGCGACATAATCTAGGATCGTGCGGTGTAAACATGTGAACAATGCACTTATCGTTCCACTCGAGGCATAGCGGGGTCTCGTTGCACAAGTAAAGGGAGCATGCAAATATAAGCAATGTTTCATTTCTATGTTCTAGCACAAGCAATACAAATTTGGGATTATTCCCTTAGATAGGTGCATTGTATTCTTATTAGCATGCAGGGGGTGATTCTCCTAGCGACTAGCATGTATCGTTCTATATTTTAAGTGTGCTGGCTAAGCAAAGACAAGTTCATCGTAGCCACCCACCTTAGCGATGATTTGCCCCGGTCGAGGGATACTCCGAGCAAGCCTCTGAAAGCCTAGCCAAAACTCCTGAAGGGACAAGTCTGGATATCCTTTGCCTCAAACGAATATTCTCGTCTGAGCAAAGCGGGTTAGGACGTTGCACTTTTGTTGTTTGAATCGACAGTCTGCTTGAGCGGAACGGGGTATTACATCACACAGATCAATAGATAAAAAGGAAACAGAGCCTTCTAACCCATCACATGTAGCGTCGGTCCCATTGACCCTCATTGCAAAAAGTTCTGCCCCTCTGGGGTGTCTCCCTCTGCCAGTGCAGGATAATTTGCTATGCCACAGGTGGTCTAGTTGGACTTCTCACCAAGCATTCACTAAGCATCAACCTAGTCAAGATAGTTAATATCAAGGGTTACCACTTCTAAAACTAATGGTACACTATGGTTCTAGGCTATGTATGTAATGCCCTGCTTCTAGCGGGTTACTTATGGAATACTTGTTACTTTGACTAGGTTGAGAATCGAGTCTCGGGGAAACCATACCGCTAATCAACACGGACGAAATACAATGAACCTTTTAAACTGATGGAACGACTTCTATTGAAATGAGTCCAAGAGTTTTCGTTGGTTACTTTGCTGCTTGGTTTTGTATTGCTTTGTGTTTTGTGTTGCTTTTGATGACTTAGTTTTCATGATTCGCTTTTCTCGCTTGCGCATTCTTTTTGAATCGTAAGAGAAAGAGATCGAATGATGCTAACCAAGTATTGTTGCAATTTTAGGACGTATAACCAAGGAGTGATCATTGCATAAGGATTTTCCATCCTCTCGTTCGATTCAATCGGTGAGTAGCTTAGGTCCTTCGATGAATCCTTCAGTACATACGCTTTAATAAAAATAATCTCTAGTCTACACGAGTTGCACCTTCCTATGTTAATGATGCCTCACTAAACGAGATAAGTTAAAAGAGATGAATTGCATGCTTGATACATATATATATATATATATATATATATATATATATATATATATATATATAATTGTTGTAAATGTTTGTTCAAATAGACGTGTATCTGTTCCTTACCCATATTCTGCACAAGAGATGTTTAAAGAAACCTCACATGGGTTACCAGAGAAAAGAGTAAAGAGATAGAGATGTTCTTGTATAGTCTAACTGTTGCATAGTAAGAGTTTATATGATAGAGCTGCATACCATGCATCGGCCTATAGATAACTTGTGCACAAGGGGGTAGAGCAGCTTACGAGCTTAATGGAGGAGGGATCAAATCCTATTTCTCCAGATAATGAAGAATGAAGGGCTTAAATCCCACGAACGGTTCCCAGGGCAGTGGAGATCGTTCGCCCTAGGGGGGATCAGAGGAACACCATAAGGCAATGAAGTCCTCGCGATCATGGGGGTGTTCATATCTATATAGCATGGGTTTTCCATAGATCATCATGTACTTAGGTCGCATGATAAGTTACCTTCTATGCACACTTGACACTTGATGCCAACACAGATGCATGAGTTATATACATATATGCAAATTATTGCTAACTTATATGTCTGCTATAGGTATAATCGCTCGACTGTGGGTAAGATTTATCATGTGTAGTCTATCTATTGTTTATGTTTTCTTGCATGAATTGTTAAAAGAAACTAGATAGCTAGAAAGATTACCTAATAATGTTATCTTCACATGTTTACTTAGTATAGATTTTCAAGGTGAGTTTGGCTACGATCGCTCACCAGTACATATTGTAGTATTGACCCACGTTTATGGGTAAATCTCCAAGTTCTGGTAGCGAGAGCTTGGCGAGCATTTTGAACCAGTACTAGCGCATCCATCCAGCGGAACCGTGCTCGTGCTGCTTTCTTAGCTTTCCTCTCATGTGCTCTTCTTCTGCTAGTTATTTTAATTTTTGGTCCTACTACAAGGACATGATGTTTGGGCGTTGTGGCTAGTTTTGGGTTTGTAAAAAGGGATGTAGCCATCTATGGCATATTTTGTAATCAGCCAAGCAAGTACTTTGTAATCCAATCTTCAAGTATTCAATAAAGAAAGTATTTTATGTTCCTATCAAATGTGTTCAACTTTGGTTCTCTGTATTTTGAATTATGTGCTTATATATGCATATTTTTGCCTCTATATGTGTATATTTTTGTCTAACTTGTGTCTTGTGCAGGTACTATGCCTGGTGCAAGCGCAACTTAGGCTTTCACGGCATCGCGCCCAAGCTAGGATGATCGATTCCGTAGGGACCAAGCGAGGACAATCGGCCCTTACAGGACTGGGGCGTGACAGGTGGAATCAGAGCACAACTTTACGTCCTTAGCCACTTCAAATATCGTTTCAAAAATGATATAAGTTTACAAGCAATTTCAAAAGTCCCGGATTTCAAAAATGGTTGCGAATCTATATAGGTAAACTGAGGTATTAATTGTCCCGATCTTGAAGAGCATGAAAACCCAATGACCAATACAATAAGTCCATAATATGTGATGAGACTAATGTAAGCTACCTTCTTTTGTAGCAAGATGCCGAAAGCGAGTTATCCAGGGACATCGCACGCAATGGACGTGAGCGATGACCAAATTAATAGGCTGATGGGCATGTTTGAAAATCAACAAGAACGATTCAATGCCCAATATGATCGATTTGAGGCTCAGCAACAACGGGCTGATACTCGAGCCATAGCACAACAGAAGCAGTTAGACACTTTGACTCAGATAGTGACAACCTTGGTTGTCAATAGCAGTGCATCAGGAACCGTCGTGACACATGTGGCAGCTGCGCCCGAGCCTCGAGAAGCAGGCCTAGAAGAAGCTGATGAGCCTCCGTAGGCGGCCAAGAAATCTACCTTTAAAGGTGTAGAGTTTCTAAAGTTGAACCCTCTGAGTTCGAAGGCAGGACCGCGCCGAATAAGGTGATGGACTGGGTAGCCAAGTTGGAGGACTTGTTCGAATTTGCTGGGATACCTATGAACAAGAGGGTGGTATATACAGTCATGCAGCTGCGGTTCTGAGCACACGATTGGTGGAAGATCAAGAAATAGGATCTTGCCATGAGGCTCCAAGACGGCAAAATCACTTGGGGAATGTTCAAGAAAGCATTCCAGGAGCAATACCTTCCACCAGTCGTCAGACGGAGAAAGGAAGATGATTTTACCGAACTTAAGCAAGAGAGCAAGTCCGTCGAGGACTATGAATCAGAATTCTCCAAACTTGCTAAGTTCGCTAGCTTGTTGATTCCTAACGAGAGGGCCCGTATACACAAATTTATTAAGGGTAAGAATGATGGCCTCAGGAAAGATGTTATGAACCGGCAAGTCCGAGGAAACTCCTAACCTCTGTAACTGATGTAGGGGTAGGCCACGTCTCTACTGCAGCTATCTTCTCCGGGTCAACTGATAGTCCATCTATGGTGATTATGTGTCCCAGAAATGGTACTCTATCCAAGCAAAAGTCATATTTGCTGAGCTTGGCGTACAGCCTCTCCTATCTCAGCGTCTCCAACACAATCCTGAGATGTCTCTCGTGCTCCTCCTGGCTCTTAGAATATACCAAGATGTCGTCGATAAATACCACCACGAACTTATCGTAGTACTGGTGGAAAACATTGTTTATCAGACTCATAAATACTGCTGGTGCGTTGGTTAAACCAAACGGCATGACTAAAAACTCGTAGTGTCCATACTTCGTCCGAAAAGCCGTCTTCGGGATGTCCTCTCTCCGTACCTTGATCTGATGATAACCGGATCTGAGATCGATCTTCGAGAATACACATGCACCACTAAGCTGATCAAATAAATCATCGATGTGCGGCAGTGGATACTTGTTCTTTATCGTTACAGCATTTAACGCCCTGTAATCGATACACAAGCGTACCGTCCCATCCTTCTTCGGTATAAATAAAATGGGTGCTCCCCATGGAGATACACTAGCTCGTATGAAACCCTTATCTAAGAGATCATCTACTTGGACTTTCAACTCAACCAACTCCTTCGGTGCTAGTCTGTAAACGGGGGAAGTAACTGGCTCGGCTCCGGGAGTCAACTCTATAGTGAACTTAATCTCTCTATCAGGTGGCAGGCCTGGGAGATCCTCTGGAAACACATCCTCAAACTCTGATATAAAGTGAGGGTATATCGGTTCACCTTCTGATATGTGTGTCGCTAGGGTAGGTTGGACACCATGCTCTCGGGCTCCCCGAAGAAACTCAAACTCTGGGTGATCTGGGGGTCTAAATATGACACAACCACGACGACAATCTAGCGTTGTGTGGTATTGGCTCAACCAATCCATGCCTAGGACAATGTCATTGTCCGACATGGAGAAGACCAGAAATTGGGCACGCATCTCTCGCCCACAGACAACTACTGAACATGATCTACAAGTGTCGCTAACAGTTACTATTCTACCTTCCGTAAGAATCCTCTTGATCTTCGGAAGGGGTGCAGTGTGTAAACCCCCTCGACCAAAAATTTATTTTTATTAATTTAGATAAAGGGATTAGGGTTATTTTGGACCTAATTTAATTTTATTACATAGTATTAAATATCTGTGCGATGATTTTTATTACTTAGGACGCCTTACCGTTGTCCCGATATTTAGGACACTACACTAGCTGCTACCCTGAAACAAATTACATACACTTGGCCTAGACATACTAACCTATCATAATGAACCTTGAGCAAACCCCGGATACTGATTTTTGTGCCTAATTTTAGTCGCACAAAAGTCGTTACAAACGTCCGTACGTAAATTCAATTAATTGCGTAATTACGTTCGTTGTCCGTTCCAATCGAAATTAAGACCCAATCTCAACCCGTTTTGACCAACCCAGATCATGACAACATTGTACCCCGAGCCTACCACACTAATGACGCTTGTGCCACCCAATTTAGATCCCCGGTTATTTTTTATTTTATTAATTAAATAACACCTAGCGCATTAATTATGAATTAATTAATGTAGTGACCCAACCTCAATGGAAATAGACCCAACTCCAACCCAAACCCACATCCACACCCACAAGCCTCATACAAAACACCATACACCACCCTAGTCCAATGAGGAACACCAAACATGGTGTTTGGTTACATTAAATCCCCAATTCCAGTTATTGTGCAAATACCAAATTGTTCAGGGGCCTAATTACAAATTGCAATAAGGTGTCCCCCTCTCATTGGCCCAAACCATCATGGAGAAAAGAGATGATCATGACCAATCATATGCATTTGATTTCCCCCCTTTTTTTATGTACTTACATCACTTTATGTAGGGCACATCATGGCCCTACATTTGAAATACCTAAATCCTAGCCCTCCCTTCATCATGTAGAAGCTTCCCCAACTCCCCAACAAATTCCTACAGCCGGCCCTAACCCCAAGACAGCCCCCCCTCACTCTCTCCCCTACATATACCTTCATTACAATGCATTAAAAGAAAAACAAAAACCTAAAACTTCCAAAAAACCCTAACTCACCAAACCGAGCTCCCCATTCAGCCGACCCCAACCTTCCTACCCGCCGCCTCCCACCGGCCAAACGCCGCCACCGACCGCCACCACACCGACCCGACCACCCTCGCCCGCCTTTCCCCCACCTGCCACCTGAGCCACCAGCCACCCCGACGCCGGAACAGCTCCCCCCACCGCCCGCACCAACCCGACTGCTCTCTTCCCCGAGTGCACAGCCGACCACCCCATCGCCTCGTACTCCGCCACCACCGCACCACCGACCGTCAAACTTCACCGAAGTCACCCCCGGCCAGTCCTTTTCCTCCCCGTAAATTTTCAGCCGACGACGTCGACACATCGGGGAGATACCGGACCCGCAGCATCAACGGTTCCAAACCGCTGCTGTAGCTGCCGACCCTCCCCGCGCGACGCCGGAGCGCCGTCCGGCCACCCCCCCTCCGGCGACGGTCGACCAACTCGACCCCCTCGACCCGAGCTTCGCTGAGGTACATGATTTTATGTATAAATACGGGTATTTGAATACGTATTTAAGGCTGCAAGTATATATATATATAGCTTCATATATTAATTTAGGTATTTAAATGCGTATTCAATATTAAATACTGTATTTTGTATTTATCAGTATATATATTTAAAACATTCCTGTATAAATTCTGTAATATATATATATATAAATATATAAATATATATATATATATATATATATATATATATATATATATATATATATATATATATATATATATATATATATATATATATATATATATATATATGTATTGTAATTAGTATTATATAATAGAATTATATATGTGTATTTTGTGTATGTATATAAACATCTATTTCGTATAAAGGTATATATTTATATGTACATATATATAAATATATGTATGTTTGTATAATGTATAAAATAGTAAGTATTTAAAATAAATCATAATAAAAGTAATTTTTGTGATTTAATATTATATATAATATAATACTATTTTCTTAGTATATTTACATATTAATACTTATACATATGTAGCATGTATATATATAAGTAGTATATGTTTAATGTATATATATATATATATATATATATATATATATATATATATATATATATATATATATATATATATATATATATATATATATATATATATAAATATACTCTATGTAGTCAGTATAATATGTGTATTATAAATATATCCAATATGTATATATGTATATATAAATATATATATGTACATACATTGTGTATTTAAGTATTTTAGAATATTAAATAAATATATATGGTATTGTGTATTTTAAATATGTTAATATATTTAATAAATGTGTATGTGTATTATTATTAAGTGATATAAAGATGCTATTTTTAAATGTACTATTAAACATTACATATTTTATACTTTAATATGTATTAGTGAACACATAAGTATAAAGGTTATACTATGTATGTATATACAATCTTTAAATGTATATATTTAATCATGTATTATTTTTATGCAAGTATTTATTTTATGTATTAATATATTATAGTATATATTAACTAATGAATATATGTAATTATATATGTGTGGTGTTTGATATAAAATAATTAAATACTATATCTGTGTAATATAGTGGTATATACATATAGGTTATTAAATTCCCTATACTTAATAAGCAATATATATATATGTTAAATATTATTAATGCATTATGTGTATATACATACATATGTATAAATGCAGTTGAATATATAAGTATATAGGTTATTAAATTATCTATAGTATATATGTGTATATGTGTTAGATATGTATACCTGCTCTATGTTAGCATAGGTAATTAAGCATGGTGAAGTTTAGTGATTTATAAATTATGGTTATCTGTTCGTAGGCACCCGAGGCGGTGCTACCTTGACTGCTGGTTCCGGAACATTGCTTGTGCACGCCAGAGTTCCAGGCAAGTATACCTTGCCTTGTTGATGCGGTCTAAATTCAAATATTAATTAGTTGCATATTTCAGTATTTCAATATTAAACTGTGCGCGTCCGAGAAGACTCGGGTGCAGTCAACGAAGACGTTGACGTTAGAACTTGTGTCTGACTTAGTGTCTAGTGGACCACCTAAAGTTGAGGAGTTATCAGTATGACTTCCCAGGCCTTGACACGTATCTTAAACACGTCACAGAGTGAGTTCATGTAGGGACGCGTGCTTCATGATCGACTGGCCATCAGCATGAGCAGCACGTGTGACGGCATTTAGCTTAGTTGTTTATTTTCATTAGCGACTTGTACCATAGTATGAGGTGTCCACGTCGTATTCGCGACTTGTACATTGACATTGGGCGAGGGAAGACAATTAGTAGGCGTATGGGACAGACATTGGTCGCCGTAGTTTCAGAGAAAACTGCGGGGCCGTGAGCCTCAGTGTTACCCGGTTATGGGCCATGTGTTACCCGGTTATGGGCTCAGGTTCCCTGTTATGGGCATATATGCTTGTCGATACATCCAGCAGTGGTTACTAGCTGCGCGCTATCATGATCGGTGATGTAGTCAGCATATATTCCTGGCGTCCAGTTTACAGCTAATGCCAGGTACTTTGCCTCTGGCTCGACGTTATGCTTTGTACCTTTCACCTACCCATACGTACCAGGATTGTCTTCAAAGTGCATTTCACTTAGCTGGTTAGATTACCCCTTGAGTTTACACAGTATTTACTTTATGGCATACATTTCTGTATACTTGTTACGTCCCTCTGAGGACCTGGTTCTCTTCCAGATCCGGACGAGCACTTGTACCCTACCATCTACGGAGCAGGAGTAGAGACAGGATTCCTGATTGAGGACTACGAGGCATTTCCAGGAGAGTTCCCATGATCCGAGTACACAGCTACATCGGTCTAGAGTTTTTTATATCTAGCTAGTTGATACTCTAGACTAGTTATCTTACTCTTTCTGCACTGTTATTCCTATTTCTGTATTTTAGTGGGTTTGTCCCCATTCAGACTATCTCAGATGTATTATGGATATTCAGACTCTTGTATTTTATTTTCCAGCATTTTATTTCAGTCTTTATGATATTGTGTTCTGTGGATGAGATTAGACACGGTCTGCTGATATATTAGACTTGTTAGATTTAGGACAGCGTAGCACGCTTCGCCAGGATCCATTAAATTGGGATATCCTCGAAGATGTGTCAGCTGGCCAATGCCACGTGGCCTAGTTCCATAATATTTTGGGATTGGGGCATGACACAGTGGCTATTCTATGGGTGGCCACGAAACTAGAAGCTATAAAAGAGTGTGTGGCACCAGAATCAAATAAGACTACTACTGGTAATGAAGCTACTAAGATAGTACCTGCGATCACTTCTCCGGCTGTCTCCGCCTCCTCTATAGTCATCGTATAGGCCTGACCATGTCTCGGTGCCTGTGCCCTCGACTGCTACTGTCGAGCCTGCTAGAATCAATCTGCCTGTGGGGCCAAGGGTGGCCTCCTCTGATTTCTCCCGTGTGCTGGTGGTCGCAGTGCTCCAACTCCTGCATAAGACGGCCTCGGTGCTAGCAGGGCTGGCCGGTGAACCATCTGTACTGGATCCCTCTGGTTGGGGAAATCCCAGATTGCATGCTGGCCCGATCCACATCTCTGACATACGCCCAGCCTCCGTCGATAGTCCCTCAATAAATTTCCCCTCTTGCCACAGAAATGGCATATGGGAATCACTACTCCCTGCAGGGGTGCTGCTCTCTACTGCTGTTGTTGTACTAGAGGATGCTTCGCAGGTCCTCCCCGTGGGGCTCGAACTGCTGATGATGACGCACATGAGCGCTTCAGGCTGGCCTCCATCTTGATGATACGGTCCTGGCATCGTGCTGCTAATAATACCTCGGAGAAGGAGGTGGGGGCTATGGACCCGATAAATCTCTGCGTCTCGAAACTCGGGCCTTCATAGAATTTCTCGGCCTTCGCCTCCTCGGTAGGGATCAGGTACGGTGCAAATCTGCTCAGGCAGAGGAACTCAGCATTGTATTCCTCTATAGTCATACTGCCCTGCCTGAGGTTCTGAAATCTATCCCGAAGCTCTGCTCGGGCAGTGGAGGGTATGTACATCTCCTGGAAGAGCCTAGAGAACTCTTCCCATGTTACCCGGTCTGGTCCCAAACGCTGCTCCTATGAGAGCCACCAGTGATGAGCATTGCCAGTGAGCTGCATCCTGACGGCAGTCATCCATCGGTACCGGGGAAGATCGATAGCCTTCAACTGGTACTGAATGCTGGTGAGCCATACATGGACCTCTGTCGGCTCTTCTGTGCCAGCAAAAGGTTGTGGCATCATACGACGAAAGTCTATGACAGACCCCATCGTCGATTGGTGTGTTGGCGGTGACGCCTGCCCCAAGGCCGTCACGATACTCTCCCTCAGGGTCTCAGCCTGGCGCTGCTGGGCCTACTGTTGAGCCTGCTGCTGGACCTGCTGCTGGGCCTGCATCATCGCATATACCATCTGAAATATCTGTGTCCCATCCATGGGTTGCCCGGCGGGGAATGGCATATAGGGCATCTGGGGTGGTAATGGTAGAGGTTGGGGCAGCTGCTGCTCCTCCTGTCTCGGGGTCCTCTGATCCTCAGGTCCTGCCTGACGCGGAGTCTGATGCCCGTCCGAAGGCACCTCTGGCTGGCCCGATTACTGTCTCAGGGGAGCTGGAGTCAACAGAAGAACATGCTCCAGTTCCGGTTCCCCGGATGATCCTGCGTCACGGGAAACATCGCCCGGCTGCACGACGCGTCCGATACGGAGATTCATAACTCTGAAAAGAAGTCATGACTGCGATCAGCGTTGAGAAAATAAACAAGATACAATTTGGTAAAAGAAATCGAGATAGAGGTGTCATGTGAAGGTTTCAAACTTGTAGATGAGATTCCTAATATCTATTCCTAATTTGCAGGCTCGCTTGGCATAGTCAGGTGACCAAGATGATTTAAATCTAACCTGCATAGGCCACCACAAAAACCTTGTCACGCCCCAGTTCCAAAGATAAGGAACTAAGTCACGTGGCAATGGCCAGCAGCACACTTCGACGGGCATCCCAATCTAATGGGCCCGTGGGAGTGCACCTAAACTGTAAAGTACAATGAATAACCCAACACATAACACATAAATAGTGAATCTAAATCTCATCCACAGGCAACAGATATAAGAGCACATAGAGATAATCATAACTACTAATGTACAGAAAGAAAATGTCACGAGATAATGTATCATAGTACAAATACTAGAGTAGTTACACGGGAACAAATCCGCTAGTACAAAATACTGGAATGAAAGTAAGCAATGAGATAACTTGGAACGGCATCCGACCCGATCCAATAGGGATTGGGTTGGTTCAATTAGGTCGGTTTATTTAAGGTTGGTTCGGTTCGGTTCAAGATGGGTTAAAACCGGTTCATGATGGTTTATTTTAAAACTATGTTTTTAGGTCTTTAAAAATAGTTTTTGGGTCCAATAAATTCCAGAAAAATTATACTGTATCTAATTATTTATTTTACACTCAAAAATATAATTTTCATAATATTTTAATATTTAATAAAATCACAAATTTATTTAATTCCAGAAAAACATTTATTTTAATTATTTAAAAATAACCAAAAAATCCCAGAAATTTATATTTTAATTTTTGAAAAATCCTGGTGTTTACAATCTACCCTCCTTAAAAGAATTGCGTCATCACAATTAAAAAAAAGAAACATAACCGGTTAGAAGGATGACACGGTTGCAAGACATGTTTGAAGCATGATACAAAGGATAAAGAATTATGAACAAAGAGAAATCGAGAGGCAGTGTGAGGGTTAAGCAGAATACATAGGGAAAGAATAAAAATGTTTCCCTAGGCAATGGGAGATAAGTAATTCAAGAGTAAATGAATCTGGATAGAGCAAGAAAATCTACAACTTAGGAAAACTTGGGTATTAAGTATTTCAAAATACTAGGTTTAAGGCTAAGGAAAGGAATTAACAAGCACATGCTATGGGATTAATAGGAATGGATAGCTATGAATAACTTAAATCTTACGCGTATTCACTACTCCACTAGTCTGTATGTCCTCCATTGTCATCGCAAAAGCCTGTCCACGTACTTGTGGTGGTGTCCTCTGTTGTTGCTGGGGTTCTTGATAAACCTGTTGTTGGGCTTGCATCATTGCGTAGAATATTTGGAACATCTGTTGACTATCCATAAGCTTTCTTGGTGGAAAATTAGGCATCGGTGGAGTAAACTACGGCGATGGTGGAATATCGTCTCGCCATCATCGTAGGTGATAACTGCAACTTGTGGTATTCCTACGGGAGTCTCGTTGCTTGCTTGTGGATTCATTATTCTGTATCCAAAATAAACTATAAAAGGCGCACAGAGGAATCAAGGCAGGATGCAAGTCAAAAATTATTTTAAAGTCGATATGGAGATCAAGAACGATTCAATCAAGTGGATGAGATCCTAAACCTTATCCTATCCTTTTCGCAAGCTTACTCGATTTCTTAGTTAAAACCGAAATAATTTAGTCGTAGACCTGCATGGGCCACCAAAAAAACTATGTCACGCCCCAGTCCCAAAATACCGAGGGACTAGACACGTGGCAATGGCCAACAACACACTCCAATGGGCAAACCCAATTTAATGGACCCATTAGGGTGTACTTAAGCTGTAAAACAACAATACAGTGGTCTACGATATATGTCACATCTAATCTCATCCACAGAAGATAAATACAATCAATATCAGAATAATCAAGATAAAATAATAATCAATAAGTCTCAATAAATGTCTCGGAGAACAACCCGATAATGAGTTTAATATACTAATCCACGAGACATGAAATAGAGTATCAAGAACAGAAATGACTGAGTATATAAAGCAAATACTCAGGAGAAATCCTCTGGTATCACCTAGCCCTCTGGTGCTGGTACTGCTCCAATGTCTGCTCATGTCCCGTATACCTCGGGGTAGATCTCCTCTGCTAAACCTGGGGACATAATCCGGATTCCAGGTCATCATGGGACATAGCAAGGTACAAGAATAACTCAAGCCAAATAAATACAGTGTATAAAGATGTATCAATAGGGCAAACTATGTAACCAGCTAAGTGATATAGAAAATAAGAGCATCACTAGAACTCGGGCTGAGACTACTACAAGCTCTGTGTTGGGGACCGGTAGCAGTTATATCACTAGTAGAGTGCCTAGCTCTGATGTAGAGTCTAGAGCCTCATAATAATAAATATATATATATATATAATCAACCTGTAGCCTGTGTGTCTCTCCCCACCCAATGTAACCTCACGTCTCATATCCATGACACCCAAGATCATATCTAATGCAGCAAGTCATAATGATAGCTATATAATATCTATGTCACAAATCCTGTAATCCTATACAGAATCACCATGAATATCTCACGAAAGATTCTATCTCATGAATTTTGTCAAGTGTCCTATGGTATGCCGTACTTGATAATGCAAGCACGAAAATGTATAGGGTCGCGATATCAATCTCTAGGTGACGTTACACAACTTCGCGTACGGCGTTGACACCCGAATATTATTCCGAAGTTAAGCAATGTCACACGGTCCTAGGTTGAACAGATACATCATATAAATAAATCAAGAAAATATTATATAGCAAGTACTGCAAGATTAGCAAGGTATACTTGCCAAGGGTTTGAATTCCTCCAATTGTTCCAATAACAACAATATCTTCAGGTACTCCTCCGGATGCTGAAATAAACATTACCATCATATTCAGAAGATATGTAATAGTTATGATTGTCTATCCATAAGTCAAATTTGGACACAGGAACAAAATTGACCCACTTTGTGGGTCAATTTGGACACAGGAACAAAATCTGGTCAAAGCGGGGTCCACATGTGGCCCGCTTCGCACCAAAAAATGTGCCAGAGACAAAGTTCTCCAAATTCATCAAACTTAGTGTCTACGAGTCCAGAACGATGATACGAACCCAACGGAATATCCAGAACTGGATTTCGATGAGCCGATCACAAAATCGCCTGTCAAGTGGAGTCGTAGGGCCCGCGATACGGAATTTTATCAACGTTCTCAGAATCGAACCAAACTTAGGTCACAGGACCATCAAAATGCTACGAATCCGATGGCATAAGTTTTGTTGCGAAACGACGAGCACACATAAAGTTACAACGAGTTTCAGAACAGGGCGGATACGGGGTAATTTCGACGGATATGCGTTGATTCCGGTGTGCACGCACATCCAAATCAACTTTTACGAAATCCCACACGTCCGTATTAACTATGCGCTCCTTTCGGTACAATTGCATACGACAAAGTCATCTCGTTTACCGGGATACACTCAGTTCAAGAAAATTCGGGTTTTAAATAACCAAACTTTTGGTCAATTTTATCCGCGAATAAAACACAATCTACAACACAACAAATAAACTAATTACAGGGTTTAAAATTCGGTTATATTGTCTAATTTATTGTTCAAGTGAATTTTAGAATTATTTAACAGGTTGTGATTAAATCGTCCATGAATTTGTGAGTTCGGGACAAATTGCAAAGTCTAAAATTGGGAATACATTTTCCTGTTTTTGCGTCGCGGTTTGCGACCGACACAGGACGTGATACCCTAATCTAATTGCACGGGGTTCAAGGGGGTCACGTAGCGAACATGTCGCAATAGTCTGATCGGAAGACGACGCGACGAGGAGAGAGAAAGGCTCACCTGAACAGGGGATCGGTATCGACTACACGTCGTGTACACGCGGTGGCTCGGCGCGGCTACTACGGGGCACGGCGGTGCTGCTGCGGCTGCTGGTGGTTGACGAGGACAGCGGGGGTTAGTCAGAGGGGAGCTTGGGTGGCTGGAGGAGTCGGGGTCGTGCGGAGGCGCGTCGGGCTCTGGTGGTGGAGAGTTGGCGGAGGCGTCGGTGATGGCGGTGGTGGCAGCGGAGAATGAAGGGGCAGGGGTCGATGGGTCGACAGTGGAGAGGTGGCGGCCAGAGATCGGTGGCGGTGGGTGTGAGGGTGGTGTCAGCGGGGTGTTCGAGATGGCGGTGGTGAGGGTTTATATAAGAGGAGGCGGGGACCGGAGGGGTCGACCGGTTGTGGGAGGCAAAGGGGCGTCCGGTGAAAGACGGAAATAAATCGGCGGGCTGCGGCGGTTAGGGTAGGCGGAGGGATGTCAGGGAAACGGCCGGGGTAAA